>JARYZH020000663.1:0-94695 GCA_030021035.2 Notholithocarpus densiflorus
GGTATTGAATTTGGTTTTTTGATTATTGACTCCATGTGTGCCTAAAAGCCATTCAATTCCAATTTCAAGCATGAATGCACACATGCAGTAGATATGGGTGTTCAAGACACCAAGCAAACTGAGCAAACCGATTGATTTCAGCCTGTTTCCTTAGTTATCATGGTTCACTTTGATGCTTATTCAGGGAAAAAAAAAGCACCTATGATATCGATTCAGTAAAGGTCTAATACACCACTTAAAACCAAACCAACCAATCAAATTATAATTTAATTTCTAATTATATTAGTGTGCATGGAGATATTTTAAGGGAGATGAAACAAAATCTTACAAATATGTTCACACATAATAAATTCTTCTATTTTTACATCCCCAACACTCAAGCCTCCTAATCTCTTGCCTCCCTGCCACACATATATCATTTCATTATTTTCTGTTCTAGTTTCCTATTCATTCTTTATTCTTCCCTTTCCTTTTCGTTCTCTATTTTTATTAAGGGCCCTGTTAACAGGTGCTTTAGGGCATTTATTAATAGACCACTTCAGGAAACTTTTAATACCACTGTTATAGGAAATATAAAAAATTATCAAAAAAGTCAGTTGTTTTTTTCTTTTCCATAAAAAGTTTCTAAAAATATCTCCTAAACCAATGCCCTTAGGGCGTCCGTTAAATTTTCCTTTTATTAATTCCCCTTTCTTTGACATTCATCTTTTTTTTCTTCTCCCTTGTCTTCTCCATCCTCCTCTTTTGTTCATCTTCCCTTTGTCTTTGTAACTGATTTTCTCTACTCTCTCCTCTCTACGTCCTCTTTTTTATCTCTACTGCTTCCGCACAGTTTTTGCCCCTCTTCATTGTAACCACTCACACTCAGACACCAGACATTGCAGATCACTTTCCTATTGCAAATCTCCATCTCCATCAATATCTGTCATCCCATTCTAGATCTTTGCCAATCTCTGCCGATCTTGGTCTTCTTGGCATCTTTGGTTGCTCTGAAATTCACAAACCAATGCACCGCACCAATGGAACTTGAGCTTCATACAGCTTATTTAGTAGACCTCCAGCACTGTAGTTCAGTTGGTGACTTTGGAAAGCTGACGAGGTCGGATCAGTTGGAAAATATCACTCAAAATCATCATAACAACCCACCCATGAGCAACCCCTAGTGTAGATAGTTAAAGATGATGAATTTGCCTCAGAGAGTAGTTAATTTTGAACAGATAAAGAAAAGAAAAAAATAGTTACTTTTGCCTTTCAGTTATATGAGAAACGTTACAGTATTCTGAGTCTATTATAGTATTCTTAGTTTTTCTTCCATATTTCTACACATGACTGCCCATATCAATAATGTGTTCTTATAGAATTTGATTCTGTTGCTGTGAGCATAAAAAAGGTAATTGTTGATTTGGAAATATTATGCTAAAAGAAGGGAACAACACTAAACAGACAAGATGCTAGGGAGATGAGTGAGGAATAGGTTTCTAGGTATCACACCTGGATTGGTTCACAATCACTGTAGAATTTCTTCAGCATCACATATGGCCTAAAGCATCACACATCTAATTTCTTCAGCATCACAAGTCAGATTAAGGTTGCAACACACAAACCTCAAACTAAGCTTTGCTTCAGAAATTTTTCAAAACAACTTAAGTAAAACCATTACATCCATATATATAGGCATCTAATGCTTAAACCTAATAGGACTTCTTAGGCTTCGTCTTGTCAACCTGAACTAAATGACAATTAAAACCCTATAAAAACCCAATAACATAATAAAACTTGAAATAAGACCCAATTGACCAAAACTTCAACCATACAGAAATCAGAAAATTAATTAAATACCCGACACTTTAAATTATACAAAACTAAATTAAAATGAAACCAACTTCTCACTGCCTACTTTAGGAAGACAAAAGAGTGAGAACATGAAGATGAGAGAGGAAAGGAAAAGAAGTAGGAAAGGGGGGGGGGGGGGGTGTAAATGGGTAAGAGTGGCTAAAGTGACAACGTCATTATATGTCATTTATATCTAGAATGCTTTTGTAACAGTGTCACTAAAAAATAACTGATTGCATTACATAATATTAAAGAATAAGGGTATTTTCGGAATTTTTTATGAAAAATTTGGTGATTAAAAGCTGATCAGGTTCTTGCTTAGTTAATAATAGATATACAAAAGAAATCTTGGACTTTTTTTCTAAAGTATTTGCAGATGCACACACAGACATGGTTTGAAAATTTTACAATTAGATGTACAAGGATCAGCTTGGGGTTCAGTAAGGATTCAACTTAAATTTTTAGCAGTAATCAAGTGGGACTTATAAAAAAAATTTCAGAACATGAACAATATTCAAAATGCGTTCCAAGCTAAAGACTTCCCTACTGTGAGGGAAGAAACCATGAACTCTATAAATGTATTATACATCTAAAAAATTTAATTGAACAATCTCCAGATAAATTGTAAACCAGATGTGTAATAGGCGACATAATGTTTTATGTTTCATATTATTGGTGATTGCACATGCACCTAGAGAGTCCTAAACTCACGACCTCACCCTCCTCCTTGCTTTTACAAGGGGTGAAGGTGTCATCTAAGTTAGAGCTCATTGGCATAGTAGGTGACAAAATTATTAATTATATCAATAATTATGGGCTCTTCCCCCCTTAACTATGGTACAGTTGCAATGTTCCCTAAACTTCAAAACTGAACAATGTCCTCCCTTAACACTTGGTAATAGGCACTTTACCTCCTGCCAGTAGAATTACTGTCAAATCTAATAGAAAAGTTGAAAATTTTCCAATATTGCGTCTAATAGAAATTTGAATTTTCCATTAAATTTGACAGAAATCATAACAGCATGAGGCAAAGTGTTTATTAACAATAGTTTAGGGAGGACAATGATTAGTTTTGTAATTTAGGGGGACATTGTAACTACATCATAGCTTCTTCTTTTTTTACAGGCATTAGGTAAGTACAATTGTTATTGAAAAAAGACATATTCATGTATAAATGACAGAAAGAAGTCAAAAGAATTACATAAAAAAAATCTATGCACAAAAAGACAACAACTCTATTGATTCCGAAATGAAGTTACTAGTAGTAAATCTCCAAATGTGAAACCCATCAAATAAGAAACTAGTAAATATAGCTAACAATTAATTCCTTATACTAAGTTGAAACAATCAGCATGGAACAAAATATAAGTTCTAATCATACCTTAGTTTCTGAAATATGTAATCAAGATCTGACTTCATAGACCTCAAAAGACGTGTATTCCTCGAGAAGTCTCCAGAAACCTCTGAAAAGCAGTGCTCTGAATACTCATTAAAATGTGAGAGTACTGCATTGCTATCCTGTAATCTTCCTAATCTGCAATTTGGGGAACCAAAATATAATCAGTAGAAAGAGCAAGAGGCTACCACATGCCAGTGCCATCCCCAAGTAAGCAACCACCAATCAATCTCCCCCCATCCCCCAAAACAATCCCAGCCAAGAAAACAAAGATAAAATATGCTTAAGTCTAGAAGCCTGCCACAGAAAACCTTTTTCATTTTTCTTTACTTATCCAAAAAAAAAACTGCAACCACCCTAAACATCCATTAGGTAAAACCAGCCCGGAAGTTTCGACAAAATGACCCAATTAACTGATCTTCAGGTTGCAGGTTTGAATTCATCTAAGATTCCTGAAAATACAAATATGCAAGTTGGACTGCTCAGCAAAAGGAAGTTCCTGCAACCATATTTCCTATCTTGCTCTCACTTATCTCTTTTCCACAAGAGAAAAAAGGGGGAGGGGGGAGAAGGTTTGAAGATATTTCCCTTTTCACTAAATATTGTTCCAAATGTATATTCAATATGATCTATTTGCATCTTTTAGATAACCGCACTCAATGTGGGAATTTATGTATACATATAAAGTACAGGTAATATTGAAGGGCACCTAAGGGGTACAACCTAAGTACACAAGAAGCAAATAAATGGAACTCCCTCTCAAAGAGAAAATCTTAAACATAGGAAATTGAAAGTATAATTTGAAAGATCAAATTATGGTCAAAATTGATTACGAAAACTAATAGCTTCATTTGTTCATCACAAACCTTATCTTTTATTATTGACCTAAGATTTGGCCATTTAGGTTCATCATTGGTTTCAACTCACATCAACAACAAAGTATAAACACACTACGAATCTATTATTTTACCATAGCCTCTGTCATACCTCATACTCTGATACTCATCTCAACTATGCCTAAATCCCAACTGTGCCAACATGCTGTTACCTTAACTAAGAGCCCTTCTGCCATTTTTCACACATATCATAAAAAAAATATATACTTTGAAGTCTATCTTGGACCTCAGTTTTCTCACTCTGTGTCACACCATACTTAGACCATGCCTCAAGTTCTGGCATGTGCCTAGCTGACAATCTACAGATGGTTCAGATGTTAGGCTATAGAAACATGGCTAAATCATCAAGTTTCCCACATTTCTTCCTCTATTTCTAGAGGTTTAAGTGTCTGTTCATCCAAGTAAATATATATCTATTTCCCAGAAGCAATTTTTCCTCCAGATTTTATACAAACCTTTTAAATTAATATTCATCACTCACTCAAGTAATACCATTTTAGTTTTATCATGGGGTTATGGGCACTTAGTAAAATTTGGAATTTTTCATCTCTCATTTGAATCATTTCTCTCTTAAGTTTCAAACAGAATTTGCTAGACTTGATCACAATCAGAACAAAATTATGATATAAACAAACAGAATATATTCTCATCCTACAATTCTTTCCTATATTTATACACACCATCTTATTCAACTTTGACCCATGCACTGCACATTTTACCACTAGTAAAGAAGAAAAAAACAATTGTAATAGCCAATCAGCTCTGGCACAAGTGGAACTTCCTGGTGGGTGAGTCCTTGATTTCATTTGTTACTTAACCAATAATAAAATAAGCAAACATTAACTTAGAACATGTTCAAATCCAGGAATGTGTACAACATGAATTGGAGAGAACCATTAACGAAAATTGAAATTATTCAAAAAGATTTATAGCAGTATGCGAGGTTGTTGTTAACTTAAAAAATTAATGAATTGGGACAAAGTCTTTGTTTTTGTTGTAATAGAAAAACATCATATTGTCTAACCAAGAGTGAGAGAGAGAGAGAGAAATGTACATAAGGTGCTGCGATTGCTTGAGGGAGTCCAAATCGTCAGCATTGATAAGGGTTTTGAATTCACGAGAAACCTCAGCTGAAGCCGCTCTTATCGCCTCTTTCTCCGTTTGTTCCATCTCCATTTCTCCACCTACTGGTAATCAGAGAGAAAGAGAGAGAGAGAGAGAGACGCTAATGATGAAATGAAACTTTGGGCTATCTATAATGGACTTCATATTATTGGGCTATTTATTTGGGTGGAGTTAACAAGACCCAATAACTTGGACAATATAAGGAGCTAGACTTTGGGCTTTTTGACACTTCATAAGCACACAAATCTAAAGCAATACTATTAATGTAGTAAAAGCACACATCTATAAATATATATATATATATATATATATATTAATAGTCAAAGTTTAGAGAAAATCTAACTAGATTTTAAATTCTCAATTTTATACCACGTGTTCTATTTAATTTTTTATTTTGTACCAAGCGAATTATTGAGTGTAAAAATCGAAAAGTTTAAATCCAATTAGATTCTAAATTGGATATCAATTAGAGTCCAATTTTTCGCTATGTGTTTATTTAAGTTTTTTATTTTTGTGGCAAGTGAATTACGGGGTGCAAAAACCAAAGAGTCTAAAACCAATTAAATTCTAAATCACACACTCACATATATAGCTAGCTTGTAATCCCATGCATATGCATGAATACACTTAAAGATATATAATAAGATACATAATATAATTCTTATATATATAATTTAAATACTATTGATAGTCATTTTTATATTTTTTTAACTCTTTAAAAAAATTTATAAGGATATTATTAGGTATAAAATGTAAACTATCCATATTTATTTATTTATTATTGTGAAGTACTTTTTTTTTTTTTTTTTTTTTTTTACGATTCATTTATTATAGACTCTTTGATTTTTTTACTTAATAACTCATTTGGATGAATATTTATAATGTAATCCCACATTTGATTCTAAAATTAAGAAATAAAACTCTTTAAGAATAAATAATTTAGGACACATGGCGTAAAATTGAAACTCTAATTTGGAATTTTAATTTGAGTTTCTCTTAGCTTCACTTATTATTATATATATAGATGAGAAACAATTACATATAAAAATGTATGATTTTAAAAAAGTGTAAGCTAATACCATGTATAATTTGAACCTCTTCTATAAGAAAAATAATTTGAACCGTATAATTATAATTATTTTTAATTGTTTTCGTGCATATGCACGGAGCTACACACTAGTGTGTGTGTATATATATATATATATATATATATATATAGGTAAAGGTTAGAGAAAATCTAATTAAATTTTAAAATTGAGTTCTAATTTTATGTCATGTGTCCTAAAATTTATCTTAATTTTGATGCACAAATACTTACTACACGCTAAAATCGAAGGGGCTAGGCAAAATTGAGCTCTAACTTTTGGGCCATTAGTCCTAAAATTTTTCTTAATTTTGATGCACAAATATTTACTACACACTAAAACCGAAAGGGCCAGGCGTTAGAAACGAGAGAAAGATAAACAATGAAATTATTGTGGGGCGCATGAGATACACGTCCATTGGCAGAACTATTGTGTGCAGGATCATTCGTGAGACAAAAACCATGACCAACTTCTCCATGAAATCGAATCCAAAAGGTTTGTCTGCTAAGGCCCTGCCTCTTCTTCTTTTGATTAGATCCAAATTATACAAAATTTTAAGTTATGGTTTCAATTATTGTTAAAACAATCAAATAGCTTATGATGTTTGATTTGTGACAATTGAATTTTTATATTAAATTTAATTAATGGTTTGCTATATTTGGTTCTGATTTTGAGTTGTTTAAGTTAAGTGCAAAGGCTCTTAGCAATAGTAAAAGAAGGAAATTGACAACTGTCTTTTTTTTGTGCTAGGTTACCTTCCTTTGTTGTTTCCTCACTTTAAAGCCACATTTCAGACTTTGGAACACTTCCTTTAAGTGTAAAAGTCGTGCCCTTTGAATTCCAATACCTTTATTTTCAATTTTTAATTTTTCAGTACGTTCTCACCCTTTAATTTTTTACATCATTCACTCTGGAACAATTATTGAAACTAATGCGTTTGTCCTTGGACCAATGCAAAAGATATTGGTTCATAAAGATTAGCAATGTTTATATCTTTGATGATATCCATCCTATTTATTTTGTTTAATATTGTTGACCGTTTCGAGTCATATATATCAATTATGTGGCAAAAAGATTTAAACTTTGTTAGGTATTGATTTCCATTATGCATTCAATATATTTGAAAGAATGTTTATGAAAACGAGTGAGATATATGATTGGCAGTAGTGGGTATTATAAAAGGATATATTTGTTGTGTCGCTGATAAACATGGTTCCCCGAAAATGATTCTCTGGATGCTAAACTAATCTATTATGAGAAAAATATAGACTACAGATTTAGAATGGCTTAGATGATGATGATGAAGATGATTGCAAGAGGTACCCACTCAATTCCCTTCAAAACAACATTCAATTCCACAGCTCTTATTTCTTTTCTATATTTCAGTCTTATGCTATCTCTATTCATTCCTTGAGAGTTTTCAGAATGGAGTCTCTAAACATGAATGCCAAACTATGGTCAAATATTTTTTCTTAGCATTGGCCTTTAATTTTACCTCTTAAAAATTGCCTGCAAGATGTTTGTCAAATACTTGACTATAAGATTTTTGTGACATAAGGACTTTAAAAGTGTTTGTTTGTTTGTTTTTTTTGTTTTTTTGTTTTTTTTTTGTTTTCAAGTTTCTTTTAGAATCCTTTGGCTATTTTGTTATACTGAGCTTTGAGGTTTGAATTGATACTTTAAGAGATAAAGAAAACCTAAAAAACTTCAATATGTTAGAGCTCCATTTAATTTAAATTGTCAACTCCCTCTTTAGTTATATTTTTGTGTTGTTAAGCATTTGTATGAGCAATTATTCTATTGAGAATTACATGAGTCATTATTGGTAACCTTGAAACAAAACTTATGAGAGCATAATATCCATTGATTCGAAAATTTACATTTGCAATTCTAATATGGAATGTCCTCTTTTGACTTATTGTATCCATTTCAATAACATTCGTATCTTATTTATTTTATTTATGTGAGCAGAATATCCATTGTATTATGTGGACAATTGATTTGATTCGAAAATTTACATTTGCCTAATTCTAAAATAGAATGTTCTTTTTTGGCTTATTGGATCCATTTCAATGAATCTTCGTATCTTATTTATTTTTTCTTGCTTTAGTTTTTACATAGCCAATAATATTGATTGGGACAATTGCAAAATCATTCTGAATCATCCCTCCTTAACTATTAGAACCCCAATGGAAGAAATCAATAACCGATTATTAGTAGGATTATCACTATAGTTCATGTTGTTTGAACCCAAAACATACAGTAACATCAAACGTTTCCAGGTCATGCAGCAACCTGGTTCAAAATGCTATTCTAAATGAGTAAAACAAACCATTGGTATGGAATTGCTAGCACAAAACAAAGGTCATACTTGAAAGAGTTTCAAGTTTCACAAATACAATGCCTACAATCCAATTACTACAGCATGTAATTGCAAAAGGTTTTCTTGCTTTAGAGACAATTACTAAAGCTCCATGATTTAGTTACAACTAATACTAATTTGTTGTTTCTGTTCTTATTTTGTTGGTAGGTTAATTGAAGTGGCACGTATACAAAATTTTCCAATGCATCACTTGAGTTAGCAACTATCCCTAGAAAATTGAGATCAAAGCACAATATATGAGAAAATCGGTGATATATTAAAGTCAAGGCATAATCAAAATTCAAATTAGCCTCTAATTGTAGTTTAATTTTGTGCAAATGACCCATATATAATACTCGGCGAGAAAGTTGGGATGACCTTCATTAATAATTACTATTATTCAATATTTCCATGTGTTAGCACATATTACAAGCTAGTATATATCAATAGGTAAAATTGAGAAAAAATTCAATTAGATTACAAATTCAAATTCAATTAGAATATAATTTTGTGTCACATGTCCCATCTAAGTTTTTAAAATTTTTTTCCAAGTGAGTTAATTCAATGTAAAAATTAGATTTCAATTAGAGTTTAATTTTATACCATCTAATCTAAGTTTTTTAATTTTTGTGTCAACAGTGTAGAAAACGAGGAGTCTAATATAAATAAACCATAAAAAAACCTAATCATATATCTAACTCTATAAATAAAATTAGAGGAAAAGAGAATTTGAATGATTTAATATTTATGAGCCATTTTTTGTGTAACTAAAAATAATTTAAATTTATAAGTTATTTATGTAATATACCATAATTATGTACGGTTCATTACTAACTGGATAATATATATATATTTATATATATTTATATATATTAAACCAAATGTTAGAGAAAATTCAATTAGAATCGAAATTGGATTTTGCTTTTGTTAACTTTCCATAAACTAATGAGCATATTTTTTTTTATACTATTTCTATTCAGATATTTTGTATGGGAAAATCTTGAACCTAAAAAATTATAATTGAGTTGAACTATTCCATGCATCCATCTCCATTCAATTTAAGAGATACTATTGGACCAACCTATTCTTTTTATTTTGTGTTGTATTTAGTAGAATTTCATGTACAATAATTGTGAATTAATATTGTATATATAGTATCCAATAGTGATTTTCTAAATTATATACATAATAGTAATGTAATGAGAAATTTAGCATAATTAATATCATGAAAATTGTAAGGAAAACAATTTTAGTACTTCTAAACATCTTGGTTGAACTAATGTCCTATATGTTTAATAACTCCAGTTAACATCAATAGCACTGCTTCAATTTATCATTCCCGTATGTAAGCATGGGTTACATACTAGTCTATATATATAATAATAAGCAAAGTCTAGAGAAAGTCCAATTAGAATTTGAAATTGGAGTCCAATTTTCTGTCATGTGTCTAAATTTATGTGGGACCACATCATCATTATTCTTCCAAATGTCCAATCTCATTCTAATTAGATTCTTCAATTGAAGTTTAATTTTGTGCCATGTGTTTTTTAAAATTTTTTTCCTTAATTTTAGTGCTAAACGCTGGGAACACACCATAGATATCGATCTAAGTGTCCAATATGAATAAATCACTTTTGGATTTATCTTAGATAAGGATAGTGAATGGAGGCATTTATTCATCTCCCTCAATATCTCAATACAATTTTTATGAGTCTGATAACCTTGACGTTTAGGCTTCTACTTCTCCGCACTTGATTGTCTTCTCAACTCCTTCTAAGGCCCCCATTAATTATTGGTTTCGCTTTTTATAAACACAAGCATAAGCAGGGGCAGTTGTAGTGGTAGATTCATCCCAAATTTACTCCACTACTAAGGAAAACTCAAAGGTCTCTAGAGATGAATGCACTTTGGGATCAGCTAGCCATCCAAATTTGCCACGGCCAATTTCTTCCCATTGCAAGTAGTTGTTCTTTAATCAAGATATTTTATTGTAGAGTATTTTTATTGCATTCAACGGTCATGCAATCAATGTCATGAACATAAATTTTTCAGAGTTTGTGTGTTTGATTAACGTCTTATGTCTTGGAAGTCGTCTGTTGATTAGTGGGATTATTTTATTGCCACACCATCTCTCTATCACTCTCATCTGGAATAAAACGAGAAGCCTCATTGATTGTGAAAATATTCACTGTAATAAGGTTTTTTTTTTTTTTTTTTGCGAGATTTTGATTGTTTGCGCAATTGTGGCATGCATTTAGTTCATTTAGTTTTGGAGGAGATGTGAGAGTAGTGCTGTTAACACTTCAACGAAGAGCACCAAACAACAACGAAGCACATTAAAATTGAACAATTGACTAATTATATTCCAAGTTGGCAAGATTGAAGAAAAGTCCCCAAAATAGAAAAAATAGGTTTAGCACATACTGTTGTCGAAGGGGAGTTGAATTGCAGAATTAGAATATCTAGGAAGACAGCTTTAGCATCCGGTTTCTAGAAAATATTTCATTTTATAATCTCAAAAGTTAATTTATCTATTATACCATATCATTTTACAATACACTCAACATGCCAACTTTTATTTTATCATACAACATATTAAAATAATATATCTACATAATAAAATAATATAACCTAATACCCAAATAAAACCCAAAACCCAATCAAATATTATTTTAAAATTATATCATCTTGCTATAGTAGCTTCTAAGAGCATTAGCATCCGGTATCTTCAAACTATTATAATTTACCATTTCAAAAGCTATTTTATTTATTATATCATCTTAGTTCTTTCCAATCCTCTACAACTTCTCTCTCTTGCTCTCTATCTCTCTTTCTCAACCACCCAAACCACCCTAGATCCACCCTCTATTGTCCCATTGCCCTCCAAAATCCCACCTGTTAAAATCAACCCACACCACAACATGACCCATAACCTCCACCACATGACCCACACTGCCCATAACCTCCACCACTCAACCAACCATGCAACCACCACCTGACCCATGGCATCCAAACCCACCACCTGACCCACAACCCAAACTACCATTGCAACCCCCTGCTACCACCACCACCACCACGAACAAACCCAAAAAAAGCTACCCAAACTCAAACAAGCTACCACTAAATTAAACATTTAAACAAAAACCCATCAACCCATCGACGAGGTTGAGAAGCCCATTATCAGAAGCGAGGTTAAGCAGCCCATCATTGGAGGCAAGCTTGAGCGCCTCCATCATAGGACCACAAGATCAAAACACAATCAAAACAGAACCCACATTCATCAAAACCTGATCTACACCGAACCCACACCGATCAAAACCCCATCAAAACCCACTCGATCTCCACCTAAAATCAAAACCCCATCGGAACCCACCCAAAATCAAAACCCACCTCACCACGACCCACACACCCCATGGCAAAATAGCCCAAGTAGCTTCGGTGGCAAGTCTTGAACGGGAGAGAGATGTGAGAGAGGCAGTGAGTACAAAGTGACATGGAGAGAGACAAAGTGGGAGAAGAAGAGAAAGTGAAAGAGGGAGAGAGAATAAAGTAATAAAAAAATTATACAACCCTGCTATAGTGTTGTCATACATATAAGATAGTATTGTAGCAGTATTGCAATTTTTTACAATTGCAAGTCCGGAGAATGCATTTTTTTTAATGCTTTGATGATAAAATTTAGTATATTTTGGGTTATACAAGACCCAATACTGATGCTCTAAATGTAGGATACTACTATAGCTCAATTGTAAATTTTTTTACAATTGGCATGCCGGATAATGCTACACTTTTGTGGTTTGATGCTAAAATATAGCATTTTAGGAGTTTTACATGTGTGGTTATTGACGCTTAGTATTGGTGGTGTTAAATTACTAAAATGCTATTTTTAGCATCGTTTTTTTTTTTTTTTCGGTGGTAAACGGCGATTCATTAAACAACTAAGAAAAAACAAAAGGTTCGGGGCATTTCCTATCTATATACACCCCATTGAGGTCATCCTCATACACATCAATCATGTCCACAGGCGGACAATCAAAAAAGGAAAAATCAGAAAGCTGACTGAAACCCAATCTAGCTAAACTATCAGCACAGCGATTTGCTTGGCGGAAACAATGCCTAATCCAGGTCTGCTGCGTGTGGGAAATCAACGATCTACAATCATCCAATATAGGGGAGATAATGTTGTTAGCATAGGAAGAATTTTCCAGAACAGTCACAATGGATGCGCCATCTACTTCAATGACAAGGCCCGAAGTATTAATGTTTCTACACATCAGAAGCCCTTCCCTCAGCCCCCATAGTTCAGCTGCAAAGCTGTTTGTGCTGGAAAAATACATGTTTGTATCGCATACAAAACATAAGCAGTGGAAAAATTAATGGATCTACTTCATTCATAATTAATAACATGTACTATGTAAGTTTCAAAATTTGAGAACAAGAAAGCGTACCTTGGTGTGGTGAAATTCAAAACAAAGATTCCAAAAGTTCTTGGGAAGACTTTTAATCTTCACTCCAATTCCACTTGATGCCTAAGATGTGTGGTCTCTCAATCAATTTCCAAGGAGAGAATAATGAGTGTCCAACACTCACATACAAACCATTTCATTCCTTATGAGAATTCTTATGAAAGACTTTTATGGAAAAACCCCTTAATGAAATTCTGTATATTTCTCTCCTTATATACAACTGATTATCTAATTAGGCTAGCCTTTTGGGCTATTCCAATTGGGCTTTAGTATGGGGCTTGGAATGGGACCAAAAGGGACCAATAAGACACTAGCTCCAATGGGTCTTGGGTTTTTCTGTCAACTCTTGACAAGTCTAAAGTTACCATTAACTATATTTAATACCACTATATAAATATAGTTGCACTCTAGGCCTTATCTATAAATTATATCCCAAGACTTTATTATACATGCAACCCCTTCATTAAAATATTCGTAATAATACAAAGTCATGAATGTTGACTGCCACTTTGAAGATTACTACATCTTAATTCTTGAGTACCCGGTTTAATCCTTTATGTTATTCAATATATATTTATGAAATCCAATTTCATAAATATATACTTTAGTAACTCCTTACTAAAGTGGTTGAGCCCAACACTCTGAATAACTAAACCCATTAAACTTATCTCAAGAGAATATTTTATATCTCCGTTAAGAGACTATGAATTTCATCTTTAGAATATATGTTCCATCAACACTAAATGCGGTTGCCCAACATACTGAGGTTTTGATCGTGACTCATAGATTTCACTCCTGATATATCAAAGCAACCTACATCTCATGATCAGGTTCATTATTCTCTCAAGATTTAGAGTTGATGTAAATAGAAGTCGTGAGATTTATTATTCATTTGACAGTCGTTAGGAGAATAATAAATCTCACAGCGGTCCAGTTCAATATGTCTTAACTCTTAAAACATATCAACATACCAACTAGAAGTCTGCACTTCCATGATCAAGACAAATCATCGTAGTTGATATGTTATAGTCTTTGCAGATGAAATGCCCAATTTTATTACCGACTACGAACTAAAATTCTAAGTTTACAAAGAACTTGTGATTTATATCTTCTGTGACTAAATCACATTAATCACATACTATGCATTTCATGGACTAAGATAATGTCTCATTAGTTCATTTATAGATAGTCTCATATAATTAAACAATTTAATTATTTATGACATGCCAATAAATTGGATTTTAGGGCATAAACTCCAACAATCTCCCACTTGCCCTCAAAGACAATTTACCATATATCCCACATTTATCTCCCTTTAGAGTAATTCATAATCACCCTAAGGCAAGGCTTGGAAACAAGTTACAACCAGATTTATTGCATAAATTATCTTTTCTACTACTACTTCTTAAGTACTCATATCTCTCTAATGAGATAATACTTACGTTTAATGTGTATCTTCACCACCTAGGATGAACACATATCTTGAAGTCCAACTTCATGAATCACAATCAAACTACAAGTCAATATTTGTACATCCAGTAATCATCAAAACTTCACTTTTGTGGACAAGCATATAATCCCTCATTCTCCTAAGATATTTGAGTATATGCTTAACTCCCACTAAATTAAGTGACCTTTGATTCAATAGATATTTGCTTACTATGCCAACCGCAAAATAGATATTTAGCTTGGTATATAGCATAGCATAAAGACTTCCTTATAGATTTGATATAAGGAACCGTCTTAATATGCTGTTCCTTTTATATGTCTTAGGACTATAGTCCTTTATAAAAGAACTTCATACTTAAAAGGAAAGAATCATTTTTTGAAGTATTACATGCTATACTTGGTTAGAATCTAATCCATTTAAACAGTTTGAGATAGACCCAACATCCTAATTTTTGAATTTTAACAAAGTTTAATTCTAAGGATGTGACTAGTCTTTCCCAAGTACTTTATATCAAACTGGACTAGACAACAAAAATGTAAAGTTGTGATTTTCCAATATGTATTCTATTGGCTTTTATTCCGTGACAAATTTGATTGTAATTGTATTCAATCTTTTGTACCCTGTATTTGCTGTGGGATTTCATTGTAAAGGTTGTGTGTTAGAGAGAGAGAGTGTGTGAAGACTCAAGCAACTGAAGAATGAAGAAGTTTCGCGGGTATCTCGCGACTAAGCATCCCGCGAAAGGAAGCATGTGCCTTGCACATGACTAGAATGCGAAGAGTCAGGCCAGATGGAGACAGCTGTGTCTCACGGGTAAGGCCTTCCCGCGAGACATTTTATTCTGCCAGCCTGTCCAGTCTGATACACATTTTTTGTGCCTACACTATATATACCCACATTACCCACAAAAGATAAGGAGAGCCTTTGAGAGAAAACCCTAGCCAAACAACTTAAGAGTTAGAGATTGTCATACCTACAATTTTCTACACATTTATTTTGGAAATTTCCTCATCTCCTACCTCTCCATTTCCATACCATTGAGAGGTTAATAGCCCAAACACTTACCACACCCTTTGAGAGTGTCAAGTGAGGTTTTGGTGCTGTTGGGAAGCATTGGAAGAAGCCAAGGATGGTAGATGCAGCATGAAACTTGTTGTGAGATCTGGAGAGCTAGACAAGACACGGTTCCGAGAAGCCTTGTTGGAGTAGGAGCTTGGAAGGCTTAAGTGCATCGGGTAGATTAGACTTGGAGGGTCTCTTGCTAACTCATGTATCCCAACTGATTGTCTAGTGGATCAATTACCACTTGGAGGGCGGCGGAGAGGTTTTTCACTGAGTTCTTCGGTTTCCTCTTCGATAACACATCGGCGTGTTATCTATGTTCGCATCTCTCTTCCCTACTCTTGTTCATTTCATTTTACTGCTGTGTTGCTTTAAATATGGATTAGAGTAGCTCTTTCACTTGTATGCTTGTGTTTACACTATTTCGCACTTAGTATTAAGTTAGTGTAAAATCAACCAAGCCGTAATTTTGTATTGGGGGTCTAAACAACTCTTGTGTTATTTAACACATTTTCGAGTTTTCAAAAAACTCTATTGATGACAATAACTTTACATCATTCTAAATGATTAGAATGTCATCAACATACATTAAGAAATTTATTATTCTATATACCTTTACATACACCTAAGGCCTTTTAATACTTGATCAAAATCAAACAATTTGATTTCTTGATCAAATATGACATTTAATGATACATATACTTGCTTTAGTCCATGAATGAAATTTAAGCAACTTACATACTAATCACTATTGGTTCTTTGCTATGTACAAATCTAGGTACATCATATAGATGTCTTCCTCAAGATTGCTACTAAAAGAAGTTTTCTTGATATCCATTGTCATATTTCATCCAAATGAAATATAATGGATAAGAGAATCTAGATAAAGTCAAACTTGACTATTGGTGAGAAAATCTTTTCATAATCGAATCATTTCTTTCTGAATAAATCTTTTCACCACTAGTCTTGACTTTGAAGGTTTGCACCTTCAAATCTATCAATCTCATTTCTTTGTAGACCTATTTGAGAACAATAGGCTCAATGCCAATAGACGCTTCTACAAGTTCTAGACTTTAAATAGAATCTAATTCTATTCACATAACCTTGATCCAATAATTCATATTCATATTATCTATTGCCTCTACGTAGGACCGAAGATCAAATTCATATCCTTGTGGAATGACTTCAAAAGTTTATCCCAAAAGTATGAATTTACAATCCTCCCACTACGATATTGTACCGGTGTACTAGCTATATATATATATATATATATATATATATATATAGAATAATACCTTGTGGTGTATCTAATACAACCATATCATTTCTAAATGTACTTTATAGTTATCTTACAAAAATTTTGACACATTTTCTTCTAGAACAATTCTACATTTTGCTTTAAGATTATTCACATAGTCATGATCAAGAAACTTTGTATTTGTACTTTATAAATACCTTGTCTTCTTTATGACTACCAAAGCAATCTTCTGCAATTCCTTTTGGATACCCATCATAAACACACATTTTTTCTATCTTTTGATTTCAATTTGTTAGACTTCCTTTCTAGCACAAGTGCTGGACATCTCTAAAAGTGGAAGTATCATATACTAGGTTTTCACCCAATCCACAATTTGATAAATGTCATAGGAACAAACTTTTGAAATCAATTTTAGAAAATGTATAGTAATACATAGAGTATATCTCCAAAAGAAATAAGCAAATGGAAATACTTATCATGTACTTTACTATTTCTAAAAGAGTCTTATTCATCCTTCATGTATGCACTAAATTAATGAAGTCATTAATACTATATTCCTTTACAGTAAAGGAGTCCTAGATCATATTATCCTCTAAATAGAATTCATAGATTGGGAATATAACAAAATAATAGTTCTAAAAACCCATCTTTCACCAATCTTGAATACAATTTAGATTAATAAGATCTAGACTTAAGTGC
Organism: Notholithocarpus densiflorus; assembly: GCA_030021035.2. Taxonomy (NCBI): domain Eukaryota; kingdom Viridiplantae; phylum Streptophyta; class Magnoliopsida; order Fagales; family Fagaceae; genus Notholithocarpus; species Notholithocarpus densiflorus. The sequence continues at coordinate 17,633 of JARYZH020000663.1, forward strand.
CAAAACATACAATGCCAAAGGATGGAAACTTTCTCTTTAAAAAGTAAAACATGTAAATTTCCATCTAGAAAACAATCATAGACAAAGCTTAGTTTAACCAAATTAGAAACACTTTCCTTTGATCATGCTTTTGAGTCTAATTTCCTTTTGGCAACTACTAGGGCAACTTGTTTGCCCAACTGTTTGGTATTTTAATTCTTCTTCTTATCACCCTTACCTTTCGGTTTAGGTTAAGAATTTGAATTAAATCATATTGATCCTAGCCTTAGCTTTTAGGATGTCTTCCATTGTGTAGAACTCACTCATCAATTCAGATAATATAAAAAAAATTTATTTTCAAAACAATCTGAATTGATCAAATGATTCTAACAAAGACTTATGGATCATATCCATATGAGATTAACAATTAATCTCTACATCCAAGAATTCCAATTCATTTTAAAATTAAAACATTTTCATAAAATGATGTGGAATTGGAACTCCTTAAGCTTTTCTTGGCACTCAATATGACTTATATTGAATATCGTCTAGTAGCACGATATTTCATACCAAAACATCTCATTTAAACTTAATATAAAGTCTAAATCTAGTACTAACTCTTGCATCTCATGCTGTAACACAATTGAGATAGAAGCCAATGTAACATTTTAGCATTTCAATGGAGACTATGATCATATCATAAGCTATCTTCCATCAATGCATCATGCATAGGAAATTATGACAATGCTGAATCGAAACATAAATATGTACTTCAACTCCTTTAAACATTATGTCCTAAATTATTTCTTAGTTAATGTGATTCAATTAAAATAGTAGCTAGAGGACAAAATTTATGACAACTTTATTTTGAGACTATGAACATAATTACAAGGACATTATATTTTGCAACCACTACCATATAATATGGAACCCATAAAAACATATTATATTAGGTGCAACGACAACCTAATCCCGCAATTAATATTCCTCAGAAGCGAGGTCATACCAATCACTATGATCAGGCGAGAATTATTCTCATTATTAATGCTATCATGGTAACTCTTACCAAACAAAAATAATATGCTGTATTAACTTTAGCCTCTAAGTAATAATGACATAGCTCCTTTGGGAGGTTAACATTACACTTAGTCTAGTGTACACCATTATCTAGAATCATGTGTAGCCATATTTCATCTTCCTTTATAGTGTTTAAACTTGTAGTACCATGAAACAAAACACCCTCCTTTGGGATCGCGAGGCATATACATCAAGACGAGGTGCTTGTTCACACTACTTTAAACGGGTAAGTTCAATCTTGTAGTACTATGAAGTAAACACCCTCCTTTGGGATCGCGAGGCATATACGCCAAGATGAGGTGCTTACCCACACTACTATGAACCGATAATGGAGGCCGTGAGATCCAACCCTTGTATCTCTCTCCCACTAGAAATTTTAAAACAAGTGGATTGTCATGAAATCATTGTGATCTAATCACAATTTTAACCCCACACATCAAATGTGTTAAATTGTTTATATTCAATGTGATGTAACTAAGTCACGTCTCTATAGCGTAACGAACATTCGCGCAATCACAAAGATGTTTAACCTTGTAATTCGTTAAGCAAATACCCTCCGCATGGAACGCAAGACTCAAAGTCAAGACAAGGTATCTATTCACATTACAATAAACTTAACAAAAGGGTTATTTCAGCACTCCCACTCATTATTTGGGTTTTTCTTTAAATAATTGTGATCCCATCACAACTAATAATCTTGCACTTATTGAAGACTCTAATCTCATTAGAATCACTAACTAAAATGGAAGTCCTAAACTATTTAGGATTTCTTAAACACCAATGAATAAAAAATTAGTTATATATAGAACTCTATCCTTAACTTATTTGATAAAGTATTCTAATCTCATTAGAAACTATATACCTTTTAATTAAGCTTTAATCTCATTAAAACTTCTAATTAAAATAAATTAAGTTAAAGACTTTTAATTATACAACAATTCCAATCTCATTAGAATGTTTCTTAAAAGAAAAGTTCCAAACTATTTAGGACTAAAAGTTCTATTTAACTAATACCTTTGATTTCATTAGGCCTTTTAGTTAGAACCATGTGTAATCTAATCACACATTGCATTGCACTTTCTTTATGTGAAAACACTTAGAAAAATTCAGATTTTCTTTCTTTCGATTGATCGAATGTGTCCCTCGATCGATCGAAAAAATTAAGAAATTCGAACTTGACCACCTGACTTCTTCGATTGATACTCAATCGCCTCTCGATCGATCAAAAAACAAATTCAATCGATCGAATAGCAATCGAAAATCAATTTATTTAAAAAGTCTGATCACTGTTTCACTCGATCGATCGAAAGTGATTTTCGATTGATCGAAACTCGTGAAACTGAATTTTCCAGAATTTTTCTAAGGTAGTTTTCAACGGTTTTTTATGAACAAACAACTAACATACGAACATGATAGTCAGAGAATGATATCAAAACTAAATTTCATTGATGCTATAGCCTTAAAGATCAATTTAACATACTTAAATTCAAATTTAAACAACATCATAACACCAATATTAGTTTTTATCAATTCATAGTTTCAATAACCATGCAATACAATTCGAAATTGAAGACCGCTCTAATATCATTTGTTGGAAAAATACATGTTTGTATCGCATACAAAACATACGCAGCGGAAAAATTAACGAATCTACTTCATTCATAATTGATAACATGTACTATGTAAGTTTCAAAATTTGAGAACAAGAAAGCGTACCTTGGTGTGGTGAAATTCAAAACAAAGATTCCAGAAGTTCTTGGGAAGACTTTTAATCTTCACTCCAATTCCACTTGATGCTCAAGATGTGTGGTCTCTTAATCAGTTTCCAAGGAGAGAATAATGAGTGTCCAACACTCACATACAAACCATTTAATTCCTTATGAGAATTCTTATGAAAGACTCTTATGGAAAAACCCCTTAATGAAATTCTGTATATTTCTCTCCTTATATACAACTGATTATCTAATTGGGCTAGCCTTTTGGGCCATTCCAATTGGGCTCTAGTATGTGGCTTGGAGTGGGACCAAAAAGGACCAATAAGACACTAGCTCCAATGGGTCTTGGGCTTTTTTGTCAGCTCTTGACAAGTCCAAAATTACCATTAACTATATTTAATACCACTATATAAATATAGTTGCACTCTAGGCCTTATCTATAAATTATATCCCAAGACTTTATTGTACATGCAACCCCTTCATTAAAATATTCGTAGTAATACAAAGTCATGAATGTTGATTGCCACTTTGAAGATTACTACATCTTAATCCTTGAGTACCCGGTTTAATCCTTTATGTTATTCAATATATATTTATGAAATCCAATTTCATAAATATATACTTTAGTAACTCCTTGCTAAAGTGGTTGGGCCCAACACTCTAAATAACCAAACCCATTAAACTTATCTCAAGGGAATATTTTATATCTCCGTTAAGAGACTATGAATTCCATCTTGAGAATATATGTTCCATCAACACTATATGCGATTGCCCAACATACTGAGGTTTTGATCGTGACTCATAGATCTCACTCCTGATATATCAAAGCAACCTACATCTCATGATCAGGTCCAGTATTCTCTCAGGATTTAGAGTTGATGTAAATAGAAGTCGTGAGATTTATTATTCATTTGACAGTCGCTAGGAGAATAATAAATCTCACAACGGTCCAGTTCAATATGTTTTAACTCTTAAAACATATCAGCATACCAACTAGAAGTCTCCACTTCCATGATCAAGACAAATCATCGTAGTTGATATGTTATAGTCTTCGCAGATGAAATGCCCAATTTCATCACCGGCTACGAACTAAAATTCTGAGTTTACAAAGAACTTGTGATTTATATCTTCTGTGACTAAATCACATACTATGCATCTCATGGACTAAGATAATGTCCCATTAGTTCATTTATAGATAGTCTCATACAATTAAACAATTTAATTATTTATGACATGCCAATAAATTGGATTTTAGGGCATAAACTCCAAAAGTTTGTGGCGCCAATTTTCTTACTAAAACCTCTAATCCACTGCCCTTCAGCATCTCTGATGACTCCACCACAGCAAGCCAACCCACTGCCCCCATCCATCGAACCGTCTGTGTTTAGCATCACAAACTACAAAAACTATGCTACATCATTGGAGCTATAAGTAAAATTTTGGCAAAATACACTTTTGGTCCCTATATTTTGGGTCAATTCTCATTTTAGTCCCTAAATTGATTTTGCGCCTATCCCAGTCCCTGAAAACAGAAAATCGTTTTCGTTTTGGTCATTGCTATCAACCCACTAACAGAAAAGTCATACATGGCAAACAAAGTGCATAGGTCCCATGTTAAATGTTGACGTGGCTAATAAATTAATATTAAAAACACCATGTCAACATCTATGTCAGCAACTAACTTAAAAAATTAATTTATTTTAACAAAAGAAAACATAATTAAAAACAAAAAAAAAAAGTTTTGGAATTTAGATTCAGTGTGTGTTTGTATTTGTTTCTATTGATGTGTGTGTTTGTGTTTGTATTTTTTTCTATTGATGTGTGTGTTTGTGTTTGTATTTGTTTATTTTTCTTCTTTCTTTTCAGATAAACAAAATAAAAATAAAAATAATCTCATATCTCTCTCTTGGTCCGTGTGTGTTTCTTTTTCTCCTCTTTTTCTTCTTTCTTTACGGATCCATGAGTTTCTTTTTCTTCTTTCTTGGTCTGTGTGTTTTTCTTTTTCTTCTTTGTCCATATGTTTGTGTTTATATCTGTTTCTTTTTCTCTTCTTTTTCTTCTTTCTTTAGAGATCCATGAGTTTCTTTTTCATTTTCCCCTCTCTCTCGGTTCTCTATCTCTCTCTTGGCTCTCTTTCATTTTCACATCTTTCTCTCTTTTTCCTTTATGGGTTTGATTTGGGTTAGAGAGAGAGAAAGAGGGGTCAGATCAGTGGTGGTGGAGGTGGTGGTTGCAGATCAGTAGTGGAGTTGAAGATTGGTAATAAAGGTAGTGGAGGGGCTTAGATTAGCGGTGGAGGTAGTCAAGGTGGAGATCAACGGTGGAGGTGAGAGTAGATATGAAAAGTCAGATCAGCGATGGTGAGTAGATCTGGATTTTCTGGGTCCATTGGTGGGGTTCGAAGGTGGTGGATTTTATAGGTCCATTGTTATGTTTGGTTGCCAAGAAAATATTGTTATTGATCTGATTTGAGTTTTGATGTTTGGTGCTTAGTGTTTGGTCGGTTAGGTCTATTAGGAGAAATTATAAGGTCCTCATGGTGGACAAGTGAGGTGGTCCACCATTCCACTAAAAGACTCCCACTTGTTTAAAATTGTTGAGTTAAAATTTTTTTTTAAACAAAAACTAATTACTGACTCAGCAATTTTAAACAAGTAGGAGTCTTTTAGTGGAATGGTGAACCACCTCACTTGTCCACTAGAGGACTGTATAATTTCTCGTCTATTAGAGATGTTTTGGTATTTTGGTGATTGCTGGGTTTTGGTCTCAATTTGAAGATTGCTATGCATGTTTTGCATGTTTGGTTGCTAAGAAAATATCGATTTTTTAATTTTCTGGGCAACTAGTTATTTGAGGAAGAACATGAACAATTCTGGAGAAGTAAGGAAGAACATGAACAGTTATGGGAAGAAAACAAAGAACATAAACAAATGAAAAAAATAATGATGAAAAGAAAATGAAAAGAAAAAATAATGAAAAGAAAATTTTATTTTAATTATTATTTAAATAATTAAATAATAACAAAAAATTTATTTTATTTTAAAATAATTAAAGAAAAGAAAAAAAAATAATGATGTGGCTTTTTTTAATATTTAAAATGTTGATGTGACATTATTTAATATTATTTTATTAGCCACGTTAGTATTTAATATGCCACTTATGCACTTCGTTTGCCACGTAGGACTTTTTTGTTAGTGGATTGATGGCAAGGACCAAAATGGAAACGATTTTCTATTTTTAGGGACTAGGGTAGGCGCAAAATCAATTCAGGGATCAAAATGGTAATTGACCCAAAAAGTAGAGACCAAAATTGTATTTTCACCTAAAATTTGTAACATGAAACCACCCAAAAATTACACCCAAGACAAACTAAGCACATTACAATTGAACAATTGATTAATTATCCCAAGTTGGCAAGATTGAACAAAAGTCCCCAAAATGATCAATTCAAATAATAATAATAATAATAATAATAATAATAATAGCATTAGCACATACTGTTGTCGAAGGGGAGTTGGATGTCAGAATTAGAATATCTAGGGAGACTACTAAATATTCTAATGTACTATTGTGCAAGCCTTTTTTGATGAGTTTTGATAATAAAAGTTCGGAATCTGGCGATGAGCATTGCTTCAAATGCTTTAAGGGGAATTTAGAAACCCAAGGGGAGAAAAAACAGAGTTTGTAAGAATTGAGAGACCAAAGAAAATAAATAGCTTGCAAGAATTGAAAAGTCAAAAAAACAAAAACAAAAACAAAAACAAAAATGAATAGTCTGTGTTCCAAAGAAAGAGAAAAGGAGAAAGATTAGACAACATTATATAAACTCACCACATCAGCACATCATAAATATCAACTTAGTGATGAATTCCATAGTGAACGACTCAGTACAAGGAGTATTACATAGCATAGGAATAAACAAAATATCGCAACAAACTATTTAAACATTAGGATTCCCCATCCCCATAACTTTAGGTGAGGGAAAAGTTTGTGTTTTCCCCATCCCAATAACACTTCATGGTTGTCTCTTTTGCCACAATTTCTCAGCAATTACACAAACCATAAACTCCATCAGTAATAAAACGTAGCCTTCATTTGGATACTGATGATGCTGAAATCGTCAGTCGAAATGATCGTCCAGAGAGAGAGCTGTCCAAGATCGTCCCAAGCCTTGCAAGAACAAATGAAGAATGGAAGAAGAATGGAACACCGGTGTGGTGCCTGCCACAAAGCCTTCGATGGTGAAGTCAAACAGCTGAGAGAGAAAACAGGGCTTAATATTAAAGTATCAGAGTATCTGGGTTAGAATTAAGTACCTCCTTAGGCCCTGAGGTGCTTGTATATATACACTTGATTCCTTCTCCTAGCCGTTGGAGGTGTTTTGATGGTGGCTTCAATAGGGTATTTGTAAGGCCTCTATGAGGTGTAAATGAGAGGATCTTCGTCTCTCCAACGGTAAGGAGACTTATTGCTATTATGTAACGCCTTGCTATTGATTGTGAGTTAATGGCTTTTTCTTCGTCCGACGAATACTGTGAAAGACGAAGACTGATGGTTCCCTTGTCCAATGGCCCCTCTTCAGGACGAGGATATTGCCTGAGGGAATTATACCGGGCCTATCAGCTTCCCCCCTATTTTGAGGTCGTCCAATTTTGGGATGGCCTTGGGAATATGAAGAGTTTTTTTTTTTTTTTTTGGCGGTTATGGCGCTTGGGGTTCCACCCCTCTGCATTAATTGCTCAGTGGTGGCGTGGCGTGCATCATGGCCACGTCTCACGCCTAGGTCAGTTGAGGGGTCTCGATTCCGATGAGACCTTTGAGCTTTTCCTGCATTTTTCGAGGCAACCTTTTTAAACCCCTTGTCTTCCTCTTCTCACTTCTTCACTTTCCTTCTGCGCTTACTCTTTGATTTCTTAGTTTCTTCTTTTTCTCAAGTACGCCTCTTTCTGCTCCTTTTTCCTTTTAGAGTTTTGTTTCTCCCCTTTCTTTGTGCTTCCTTTTCATTTTAGAGTTTTATTTCTTCCCTTTCTTTGTGCTTAATGGTTGATTATTCTGATATTAGGCGCACTTCCCCTTCCATTGCTTTCTTTTTTGCTCGTTTGGGTGCGTTTATAGGTTCTCCTAGTGGCCATTGCCCGTGGGTTGGGGATTTCGTTCTAGGTGACAGTAGCCTAGGTCTAGTGTTGGGTAATCTATACCCATTGTTGCGCCAATCCTTGGATTGGTTTGGGTCTATGTGAGAAGCTTTAAGGAGGGAAAATATGGGTTTTGAGGTTAGATTGAGTGACTTAGAGATAGGCCTGTCATCTAGTGCTAGGACGGTTGGGGCTGAGATGGACACAATTGCATCCGTACCCTTGTCTTCCCTACCTTCCGTTTCTGCCCCACCCCGATCATTCCACGCCCTCAAAGAAGAGTGCTCCCTGAAGGAAGATACTTTTAGTAGATTTAGGGATAGGTTCCAGTTTCCTGAGGAGACCAGGGTTCGTCTTCCTAGGAAGGGCGATAAGTCTTGTGCTTTTGCCCATGGTGAGGTTTGTTTCTACAAGGCTACGTTCTTGTGTGGCCTTAGATTTCCTGTCCATCCATTTATAATGGAACTCCTTCATTACCTGAATATAGCTCCGGGACAGCTTATGTCGAATTCATGAAGAGTCGTTATAAGCTGTATGGTGATCTGGATGATCATAGCTAATGGGGATATGATCACGTTAAATGAGTTCGTCTACCTTTACCGTCTGAAAGAATCCAAAGAGTTTGGGTATTATGAGCTCGTACCTTGGGATAGAAGGTCTTGGCTCATTGTCGATCTACCTTCGTCCTTTCGCTATTGGAAGTCTAGATATTTCTTTGTGTCAGGTGATGGTTGGGAGACCCTTTTTGATGACTTTTGGGGGGATGTCCCTAGGCTGCTGCGTCGGTGGGAGACTCTCAACTTGGTGCGTTCACCTTTTATGTGATGCATTTTTTTTTCTTCAATTTATTACTTACTTTGATCGTCCAATCTAACCTTGTGTATTTTTCTATTTCGTACTTAAAGAGCGTCCCAAGCTTGAGAGCAGGTTTGAGGAGCGTGTTCGGGAAGCAATTAAGTACACGAGCACTATTGACGATTTTGATGAGCTGGTTAACCCCCAGACCTTAGCTCGTCACTGTTTGGCACCAGAGCCTTCTCATTACGCCCTTCATGCCATTCGTCGGGAAGAAAAAAGTAAGTCATCTTTGGACGAAAGTGGATCGTCTTTCTTCCTTTTCTCTCCTTCTTCTTCTTTTTTTTTTTTTTTTTTTAAAGAGATGACGACTAAATTTAACCAGGAGTTGTATGCTCAGATCAAGGCGAAGAAGAATGAGCCCCTCTTCAGCATTGGTCAACAGAGGTTGAGGATCGTCGAGAAGGAAAAGGAGAAAGAAGCGACGGAGAAAGATTTGTCCACCCCTACCCTGGACAAAGGACGTGCTGCTTCCCCACGTGTTTCCCTCAAGGAGATTACTCCTCGTGCAAAGAAGCGCAAGACGAGAGACAAAAGGAAGGAGAAGGTAGGAGCCAGTGTCTGGGCGGACGTTGGGACGGCTCTAGCTCGGGCTAATGAGGTTGTGACGCTTGAGGAACTGAAGGAAATCTCAGGCGTGCCTTCCCATGAGATGGTGAGCCGCCACGTTCATAAGCTCGTCCAGGTAACTCTCTTTCATTTCCTTTTTTCCTCGTCCCCAAGCATAGATTATCTCGGTTGATCTTGACTATTGCGTGGTTTTGGTTGCCAGGTGTTGGGAGAGACGATGCACATTACCTCCCAGTACTTGATAAACGAGGAAAAGGCCGTGATGGCCACTTCCAAGGCGGAGGCGCTGGAGGTTGAAGCCTCTGGTTTGAAGAAAGATTTAATAGCGGCGATGGACATCAACAACTCATCCAAGGAGAAAATCTAGGCTTTAACCAGTCCGAACTCGGCATTGTCTTGGTATTCACACACTTTATGGCAACGCTTATTGTAGGGTCATCAATAAACACCTTGTATACTTTCCTATAATTCCACTTACCAATGAATAAATTATCATCGAAGTTATTGGTAGCTGTCTTGATCTCAGCCAGTGAAAATCGACGGCATGGAAGGTTTGTTTCTTCTGCCCACCTCTTACCGGACGGCCTTATTAACTTTGAAATACATTCTGAAATACCTTACATACCACCAACGAGCTTGAAATGATGCAGTAAAAGGAGTGGCTGCTTGCCCCGGCTTTCACGGATATGATCCCCTTTCAAAAATAGACAAACTAACAAAGTAGAGGTTTTCTATCTCTTATCTTATCTCAAAAAACACAAAGTAGAGGTTTTTTTTCGTATACAATATAGTTATATAGATTATACAAAACTCTCAATGAACTAAATAGTAAATACTAGTGGGGGTGGACCTGTTGGATACTTCAATTATTTGACTTTTCTTCAATGTATCATTCAATGGTTAGCTGTTATTTTAATATTTTTCAAATTATTTACACTATATAGTTTTAGAGGCATAAGATAATGCTAAGCCCTGATCATTTTTTTCTTGAAGCAGACTATAATTGAGTTCTCAAGCACACTTTCTTTTTTAAATATATATAAATATATATATATATTTATATACACACATTTTTGAGATTCAAATAATTTTTTTGGGAGTGCACTCTATCTTGGAAAAGGTCTACCTGATTTTGGTCATTTTGGATAACTGTTGGATTATTGAATGATTATATTCAATTACGAGACCTCATTCTGTAGTTTAAATTTCTGGGATTAAAAAATTGGAGTGTTACATTTAGGCTTTACAAATCATTGCCCTGATGTAATTTGCAGGAGAGAAGTGCATATTTTGCCTACATGATTGGAGGGCTTATTAAAAACTTGCTTGATGCTTCTTTGAAGCCTTATTTTTTAACTAGTCACGGCCCTTGTGGGCTATAATATTGTTATTGGAACTACAAATAGGGGGAAAACTCTAGGAGACAATGGTGGGCTTAAGATTGTTAAGATGGGAGCATCAAGAAACCGTTATTCAACGGTGCCTTCTACAAAGTAGGAGTTCTATTGCCTGTCACCTTTAAGTTAACTTCTTCAATACCATGATAGGGGGAAAACTCTTCTTAGGCATGCAAATGTGAATACATACCACACAAGTGAATGTAGTGTGGAGGAGCTAGGTTTTTGTGGACAAAATCCTGAGCCATTTGCAAACTAAAATGGATTAATTACCTTTCAGCATGCCCCTAATCAATTAATTTACCTTCTTTTGTGATAGGTCAAAAATGTATTGACCCTTTTGGTAAAATTAATCAATTAATTTCCCAAAGTTAATTAAATAGATTCAATTACATGCAATAGGCTTGGTAGCACAAACAAATCACCAACTAAGTTAAATGTAGCGGAAAATAAATTTAACACAGGTGATTTGTTTACAAATGGGAAAAACCACTGAGGCAAAACCCCACCGGATGAATTTAAGGTCACCACTCCCGAGAATCCACTATTATCAAAACAAGCGGTTACAAGTTAAAGGAATCCCAGTACCTAATATTAACCTACAGTTGAACCCTTACCCCAATACCCAATTGAACTTGTGATGTAGCGGCAATCTCTCCGTTCAATGCACGAATCCTAGTAGGTGACTAACCAATGATGCATGGATCCTAGTACGTGACTAACACACCAACTTGAGAAAGATGTTGGCTGCAAAGTTCTTCAGTTCATCCAACAATGAAGATCAGGAAGCTCTTTAGTCACAAAACCCTTGGCGTAAAGACGCAGTAGCTTCTAGAGAGAATATGATGAACTAGGGCAAATTGTCTCCAGTCACAATATGCATGTATTATCACATTGCATTAAGTTGCATCGCTTGAGACGGCCCTTAAAATAATCCTTATATATGTCTAGGGTTATGAGAAAATAAACCCTACACAAATACACATAGATATGCGTGAAATCAGATCTGAAAATTCTAATTTCGTAATTATCGACAGATTTAACTTCTATTGAGCTTTTGTCGAGCTTTAACATTAAACCTCGATAGAAAGGCTTCTGTTAAGACATCTGTCGAGTTTTAATTAATAGCACATCTTTACTTGTTTCTTGGTCAGACTTTTATGGCTTCAATACTAAACTTGACCACTTGTTTCTTGAAGTACTAAACCCATCCTAGATCTACCCAATTACAAGTAAAGTATGTTTTGTCAAAGAATTAGCCAATTTACATAACATATGTCTCTAACAATCTCACATATGTCCTAACACTTTGCCTGATGATAGTTCATGGATGTACATTTTCATAAATTTTGACTGAGGACATCGCTTTAACCAAAAAATTGATATTGCAGCCCTTACAGATCAAAGTAATAGTTTCAGTGTGCATTCAAGACAATTGTAGAACTTTAAGCTATAAAAAAGATGCCATGAAATCTTGCTTCAAAATAGTATGAGAACAAAAACTTTCACCAAAAAACAAAAGCTTCATTATAGAGTTGGATAGATTGGGTTTTCATTTCATTCATCTCTGATAGTAACTTTCTTTTATAAATTCATTCATCTTAGAAAGTACTTCCACTGAAAGATAATCAAGCAATTCCAATAAACATTCAATGATCTAATTTTAAGCTTCATGCCTCCTCAAAGTGAGCTTGAATCACTTAATTAGAAAGAGAAATGTTCAAGAAACATTGCCTACAAGCTTTTCCTTTTTATGTCTCTTTCCTTTTCCCTCTTTCAATTTAAATTTATGCTCTATGGACTTCTATATGCATTTACTATTTCCATGGATCACATTGGTGTAAAAATAATGTTTAGTTCTAAGCAGGATATAATTAAAAGACTTAAGTGAAAAATAAATCACATTATATTCATAAACCAAAAAGGAGGGGGGGCGGGGGATTCTTCACCTACATTGCATTTCCCAAGAGGTAATATGATACATGCTGCAATTTGGGAACAGATTGACTAATGTTACTGAGGAATTTCAAGGTCCAGTCTCCTGTTGAATCATCTGGAAATGCATCTGGATAGGTAGCCAAAATCCTTGATTTCATGCTCTTGTAAACGAGAGAAAGAGAGACAGAGAGAGAGAATTAAATCACCAAACGGCACCAAAATCTGGATAGCCAAGAGGCAACAACCATGAATTTAAACTTTCAAGTAAACAACTTGAATCAAAATAATAAAATAGATCTGGGATGATGTAAGAATAAGAAACTCGGCATATGTAGGGCTTCATAATCAGTAGTATAGTTGCAAAACACATCAAATTTACAAGTCAATAGAAAAATTTAGACATCCGGGCAGTAGGGAATAATTCATATAAAATAAAATAGAGATGGTGAAGCTGGGCTAAATAAATTGCAGCCACATTTACATTTTAAAACACCAAACAGTTTTGCCTTTTTAATATGTCTAATCACAATTACACCTATTCTGAATCGGTACCAGTGTGCCTATAAATAGGCATCTCTCATTTCATTTTAAAATTTTAGTTTTTTTTATTCATTCATAAGGGTCTTCAGAGATTGTAATGCTTTTTCTATGTGCTGTTCATCATTTTATCTTGGTCAGTTTTATATCAACCATTGTGCCTTTTCATTTGGAAGTTTTTGCAAAACGTTTAAATTTTCTTAGATAAGATACATCTTTTGGTAAAGAGATATATTTCTTCTCAAAAGACATGAAGAAGTTTATAAATATTGATACTCCTCATTTCAGTGATAGTTTCACTTTTCAATACCAATGTGTTTAGTGGCCTATAGTAAATTAGAAACACAATATTCTATCTCTTGGGTAGTAGTTACAAAATAGCAACGTTCGAGATAAATTTTATAACATCTAAATATCATTCATATCCCTTCATTATTTTAAACATACACAAACTCTCTCTCTCTCTCTCTCTAAACTAGCATTATAACCTTTCACGTTCCCTACTCTGCATCCTCAACGTCTCCACCACCACCTTTTTTCCATTTCCATTTCCAATCATGGTGTTTTCAACTTCCCAGTATTGGTCATGTTCTCTCTGTTCGGCAGGCCGCAGAAACAGAAGTTGGAACTTTTTCACTTAGTGTGAGGCAATCAATACGGTGTATTGGATTTTTCTCCTCTTACTCTGCTTTGCTTTTTTGTTTAATCATTTTATTTTATTTTTTGGATATGGGTTCGCATTAGAGAGTTTGAATGTTAAAGATGATTACAATTACTTTGTATTGATTCTGATGTTAAGTTTGTCTCATTATTTCACTATATCAGTTATGCTTATGTACCGCACTGATTGCATTGGCAAAAATCAATATTGGTTAGGTTTCATCAATTCCATCTTGAGTTTGGCCCGAAGCAAATGTAGGTATGTGTCATGAAGGTAAAGCATCGCATGGGTATTTGAAGGGCAATTTGTGATATTAAGATGAAATGGTGCAATCTGTCATCAATTCACAAGTAAAGCCACTTAACAAATGTTTAAACTTTTTAAGAAAAATTGTAGTCCCACATTTAAAACAACTTCTATTGTTATGAAATAATGAAAAAAAAAAATTATATTCACCATTTTCCCTGATTCACGTATTGACCTTATTAAAAATTTATCCCTTAAAAATAGAGGTTAGTGACTCTTATATCATTTTTTTCCCTAAGAGGAATGAAAGCTATAATTTTTAGTGCTTTAAAATAGTGTTGTTCATCTTTATGGAATAAAATCTCAAACGATTAATAAAATTAATATATGTTTCATTCACTTTGGTGTACATTGGAGACTCTTAAATTTACATGCAACTATAGTATATTATTAATATCATCTGCTATTTCTAAGCATTTTATGCGTTTTTTATGCATTGAGTTCAAATAAAATGATATTTTCATCAAAACTCATCATGTAGCTTTTACCGTGCATTGCACCTTTTCACTATTTAACCAAAAAAACCAACTTATAAAGAGCAATTTTGGAGAAGACCCACATGTTTTTTGTATTTCTAAGTAAGATAAAAGTTGCTACCGTTGGTGTGGCTTAATTCCTGGACCTTTTCACTATTTAACCCCCCCCCCCCCCCAATGTCTTCAAAAACTGACTTACAAATAGAAATTTTGGAAAAGACCCATAGGTTTCTTGTGTTTCTAAGAAAGATGAAAGAGAAGAAGTTGAGAATAAGTTATCAAATAAATATGAACCACCATTCAACAGACACATTTTCATTCAATATGAACATTTTTAGTCAATAGACACAATTTCATTCAATAGGCATCTTTTCATTCAACCTTTTCGTTCAATAGGCACCTTTTCATTCAAAAGGCACCTTTAATATATATCCAATATGAAGGGCTATGACCTTTCAATAGTTACCTTTTGGTATATCCAATTTGAATGGTTATAATATTTCAATAAGAACCTTTTGGAATATATATTACGACTTATGTTGTATATACCTATATATACAATACAAACTAAATTAAAGGTGCAACATTATGTCTCTTATTCCTTCCCACAAAAAACTAATAAATAAAACAGCATTACTTTTTTTCCCCCTAAAAATCATCTGGTAGATATTCCCGTGCATCGCATGGTTAGCAACTAGTGTGTATATATATATATATATATATATAACAATTTTTCATCATTGCACATATTAATACCAAGTTTTTAATAGTGCTGAGAATATCACCATAAGTTAAATTATCATAATCAATGGAATCATCTTTACCAATTAACTCTTGTTTTACCTTATGAGCAAAGATAGGAGGCAGACCGTCAATAAACTTTTCTTTCCAATAAGGCTTGTAGCAGTCTTTCCGAAGCATAACTCTGGAAATGAAGACATCTTGATACCATCTGTAATCAGACATAGTAGGACATCTCAAATTGTTTAAATAATCAAAAATTCGAGATGAAACATTGGAAGGAGTACCAACAAAGTGTTTGAGAATAATATAGATTAAGGTATTGACACCATCAGGAATACCTCGACCAATACTTTCATCAAAAATAGGGAAACCTTCATCATTCTTTTTAACATCTATTTTAATAGGTTCTCTAGAATCTTCTGTGAGATATGAATCCCACCATCCATGAAGAGTGCCAGAAAAACCAATAACAAGAAGGTCAACAATTTCAGGGTGGTCAAGATTTTGGTTATTCATATAAGCAATTGCAACCATAGACATATGACCCATTTTATTAATGATTTCCTGTTCAGACAAACCATCAATATTCCATTCATAAAGTTTATTAGCAGAAACAGAAAACTTTGTTTGAAAAGATTTTTCTTCAAACTGCATATCAGGAGGAGTAGGTTTTGAATACCAGTTTTTTGTAAAAGACATGGGATTGAGTTTTCCAACAAATCTTTTAATTTCTGGTAATCCATCATCAAAAACATTTTTAACAGAAACAGAAGATAATGATTCAGATTCTATGTTTTCTTCAAAAACAAGATCTTTCTCATTTCTTGAAATAGTCCGAGCAGCACTTGTAGAAGTACCCTCAGTTTTAACTATTAAATTAGAAAGCATTTTCTCAACAATCTCAAGAGTTTTTGCTTGAGAAGTTTTAAAATTCATTTTTTCTCTTTGACTGGGTAAATCAATCAAAGGTTTCTCAAGTTTTGTAGAAATAGTTTTTCAATAATTTTTTCTTCAATACGGTCAAGCTGTTGACCAATAACATGCAAGGATTCATTAGTAAAATTGCATTGTTCAATAATACTAACAACGGGGGTTTGATCATCAGCTATTTTGAAAGGAGAAACCTTTAATTCAGTCCCTTTACAGTTCACCAAAACTGTCTCAAGGGGCGGATGGCTAGACCTAACAACAGTTTTATCTTCTTTAACAAAATTTGATTTCTTTATTACGTTCAAATGACTTTTTGAAACTTCATCCTTTGAAACATAATAGTTTTCAAGGAAAAAAAAAAAAAAAAGAATATGTTTTTGCAACTGATTCATTCTTTCTTTCCATTTTCTTTTAACACGGTCTTTTTCAGACTGAGGAAAAGTACTTTGATAGTATTTCCTTTTGTCTTTGTTTTTAGCAGAAATAAACTCATTAAACAAAGCAACCATATCAATTTCAAAACTTTCGTTCAAAGCATTCAAAACTCTTAATTGACTTTGGAAAACAGGGTTTTCGATAGGAGGAAAATTAGTGGCAGATGGAGACACAGATTTGGTATCTTCTTCTTCCTCATTAGCAGTTCTGCTAAATGTAAAGGAAGGTTCTGCTCTAGTAGAGTAGAAAGCAGTGCTAACTTGGGAATTATCACTTGAAACTCCTTTTAGCTTCAAATCTGGTTTTTCAAAATTCTTTTGTAAAAAATCATTGAGATCTTGGTCTCTTTTTGAAATACTTTTAGATCCAGCAAAGGAATGTCTTCCTTCGTTGATCCTCAAGGGTTTATTATCATGAAAACTTATTTTAACAGTTCCATCAAGATATTGTTGAATATGGGTGAGATTTAACTCATCAAAAACAGGTTTAGCAGGGGGAGATTCTTGTTCCAACAACCATTCAATGGGAAGCTTAACATCTTGCCATTGAATCATTTTTGGAACTTGAATTCTAGCATCAGGAGTTGAACATTGAATTAACATGGTTTTACCAGTAGGTTCTCTATTTATCCTAGCACCAAGATTCAATTAAGTACCCAAGAGTCTATAATAAATGCAATAAATCAAAGCAAAAGGCTTACTGCCTTCTTCCATGTTATAACCAGATGAAGCAATATTCAATGTCAAAGCTTTAACAATATTAGGATCATCCAAAGCAAGAGAAATATCAGGATAATAGTTAAAATAAACAAGACCATCATACAAAGATGCAGTAATCATACCAAGAATACTATCATTAAAGTTCTTAAATCTAGCATCTCTTAGGCACATGAGAACAGAAGCATTAATACCCTTCGGGTGAGTGGTTTAACAGCAACTTGAACCAGACCAATATGCAAATAACTGAATTTTCTGGAAAGAAAATCATTAATATTTCTTTTAGAAAACAAGCAACATTTTTCATGAGTTCTTGAAATAGAAAATGTTTGTTCAACAATTCTAACTTTGTACTAAGAATAAAAAGTATTTTCAACCCAACTAGTCATTAATAAAAAGTACCATTAATATTTCTTTTAGAAAACTTTGTACTGCCATTTATAAATGCTTTGTATCCTTTTCTTGTTGAACATGATGGAATTACTATTGATTCTTTTGGATAGAAAGTAAAGTTCAAATTTGCTTCAAAGTTTGAAATTGATACTAATGATGCTTCAAATCTGATTCATGCTAAAACCAAACATCTAAACTTCCTTAAACAAGAAGTTAGATACAAGAAAATTGCTGAACAGCTTTCTGATAAATTGTTGCAATCAAAAATTGATAACTTTCAGAAAATTTTGATTGATGATGTTTGCTCTGATATTCCTAATGCCTTTTGGCATAGGAAGAAACATGTTGTTAACCTGCCTTATATTAGGAGAGTTAATACTAATGTATTCTTGCAAGAACCATTGATGCATTCTTCCAAGCATCCTTCAAATGTTTTAAAAGGTAATAGCCATGATACTAAGATATTAACTACTACTGTTTGCCCTAATACTCTCATTGTTTCTTGGCAAGAAATGAAGCGTATTGCTAGGATAAGTACCACTAATAAGTGGATTAAAAATACTTATACCACTAATAAGTGGATTAATATGACTTCCTCGACAGAGAGAAGGAACAAGGGGAAAGCACCTACATAGGGCTATCCTCAAGACGAAAGACTCCCAGTGGGACAACCTTTTGTAATGCATGAAGGCGCATCTTTTGGGGTAAAACCCAACGGATCAACATCCCTTCAGGAATTTGTTCCGGCAGAGGTGACATATTCCAGTGGTGACATGGTTATTGCTTTGCAGGTTGTTTTGTCTAGGAGTTTGCAATTCCACAATGGAACCTATACAAAACTACCAGATTCTATTAAAATTATCCTTGATAACCTCCAAGCTGCTTTCACCCTAAATCACCACACCCTTTTCCAAAAAACCCTCCAAGCATTAGAAATCCACCTGGTAAACACTACTGCCAAAAATGAAGCCTATATTAGTCAACTCTTTGGCAAAGAGGATATCCATTCCAAGGATAAAAAGACTATAATGGGCACTGATTATGCTAGATTGAGTCTTAAGACCCAATCTCTGTTAGGAAGTGCTATTGCCAACTTGCCAACTGAAATAAAATTTTGTATTTTGGAAAGCAAGGCTATGTTCAGATCTTTTGGTCTCTAGTTCGAATATTTCAAGACATTTGTTACAACTGCTATTCCTGATCTTGCTAATTTAGATGATCTTAGTGACATCCTTGAACAAGCTGATTGGGAAGAACACTTTGGGAGCAGTCTCAGAGTGTATGAAAAGAAACATCCATTTCCTAGCCTTCTGGTCAATTATGATGATGGTTTAGATGTTGCTAATAATTATGATGATGGTTCAGGTTTAGATGATGCTGATAGGGATCCTAACTGGCTTTCCCAAATGTTTGAGTATGGCTTTATCAGACTCATAAAATTAACAAGTCATGTCCAAGCCAGCCAGCTTCCACAAATTATTCAGACTGCTATTAAAAAATTCGAAAGTCCCTCTGTTTCCATCAGATGCTAGAGCACCTTACCAAAATGGGAAAGAGATAACTGGATGAATGTCCAGCCCTCAAAACATCTCATTCTCATTAATGGATACACCCACTAAGGACAATGGTATGAAGGAGATTCTCATTTATCCTTCAGAGATCCTTATGCTCTCGCAGAATGCTGGAGAAACTATTTCAATAATCAAATTCTTGATGTTGCCCAGAACCTGTGGAAAGATTATCATTTCATAGGAAGCACAGAAAGAATTTCTATTTTTGGCCCCAGACCTTATGCTAATGCCATTTCTCATATGCAGATAGCAGATCACTATAATCCAAGAAGTTTTCTCACCCCAGGGAAAACTCCAGAGTTTGAGCCATTTCTATATTGTGGATTCTATAATCAATATGCTATATAAATATATATATATATATATATGGTTGAGTTCAAGTTACATTTGGTGTAACTTTAAGCAATGTTATACCACTTAATATTTTTTAATTAGATGTGAATTTTGACAAATCCACTGTTAGATTATATTATCTTCATATATTCTCCATGCTTGCAAAATTTCAAGATGATAAAAAATTAATAGTCATGTCATCAATCAATTGTTTAAATTCAAGTTCTTGTAGTTTAAAATCAATACATATATAAAAGCAGAGACCTCATGCAAAAGTGCATGAGTTTCTGCCATGTGGCGCTTTGTATGAGTACTTTTTTGTTTAGTCTTTCGCCTCCCACCTTCTTATCAATGATTAGTTTAAGCCATAAATGTAGAAAATTAACAGATTTGGTTCTACTCCCTTTTCCAACTTCTTGAACTCTTCCACTTTTAATTTCATTAATTTAAAAAATGAAAGGTTTTCTCCATTCAATGTTAGTTTTCATGTTCTTTTATATATTCTAGTTTCACAAAATATCAAAAGGCCAAAAGAAAAATAGGACTAGAGAGATAGAGAGACAAAGAGTGAGAAATTTGTGTCAAAAAGAGTATGAAATTGCCTTTGGTTTCAAGTGCATATAATCTATACTCCTTAACAACTCTATCAAAGCTTGATACAATGCTTTCACAACATATGGGGTTTCTAAAAGGTATGTGTTTTTTGTTTTCATTTATATTTTTGGAAAGTGTTTAATCTTTGTAAGTGATTAAGGTACTCAGATGTTAGTAAAATTAAACGTAAGATATGAAATAGTATAAGTATATTTATCCTTGTTTCATTATTGTTTTATTTTTAATCTCTTGGCATGTATATTTAGTTTTAAGAATTAGAAATTATAAACCTTAAATCTTAGATGTTTAGCCTTCAAAAGTTCATGTGTTTTCTTTAAAAAAAAATACTTCTAAAAAAAAAAAAGAAAAGGAAATAATTAAAAATTTTATATTGGAAACGGTCAAATGTAAGAACTAAATATACATGTACACTTGATCAAACAAAAAAGGGCATATAGTGACATTTTTAAAGTCTAATTAATTATGGTTATTTATGGATATATTGTGTTACAATTTTTTTTTTCACTCATTATTTTAGTGACATATAATACATAATCGAAATTAATTTTCCAAACATTATAACACATATGAGTATTATAAAATAACTAATAACGAACACACGCATCACGCGGGATATCCACTAGTAATACATAAAAGAAGAGTTTATGGATTAAATGATAAATAACATCCAATTGACATGAAAATTGGCATGAATGTTAAGAACATACAAAACATGTAATTCAATAGTGAGATTTTCAAAATATGAATTTTATAACAAGTTATTGGGTGAAGTAACATTACTTAGAGTTACACCAAGTGTAACTTGAACACAATTCATATAAACTTGCAACCTGTCACTTGAAATATAAAAAGAGTGCCGGAGAGCCGTTCAATTCCATTTCAAACATGAATGCACACATGCAGTAGATATAGGTGTTCAAGACACCAAGCAAACTAAGCAAATCGATTGATTTCAGCCTGTTTCCTAAGTTATCATGGTTCATTTTGATGCTTATTCAGGAAAAAAAAGGCACCTATGATATCGATTCAGTGAAGGTCTAATACAACACTTAAAACAAAACCAACCAATCAAATTATAATTTAATTTCTAATTATATTAGTATACATGGAAATATTTTAAGGGGAATGAAAAAAAAATCTTGCAAATATGTTCACGCCTAATAAATTCTTCTATTTTTACATCCCAAACGCTTAAGCCTCGCAATCTCTTCCCTCCCTGACTGCCACACATCTATCACTTCATTATTTTCTGTTCTAATTTCCTATTCATTCTTTATTCTTCTCTTTCGTTTTCTTTTTCTATTTTTATTAAGGGTCCAGTCAACGGGTGCCTTAGGGCATTTATTAATGGACCACTTTAGGAAACTTTTTTTTTTTAATACAAGATAAAATTTCTACTCTAACCTAATCTAAGTGTATATGTGTGTGAAGCTCCCTCTTGGAGACTTGAACCCTTACCCTTGCCCCCCACACATCACAAGCATTTATACTTGTAGAGTGACCACCTCACCAAGGATGCGAGGTGGTGACTTCAGGAAACTTTTAATACTACTTCTATAAGAAATATAAAAAGCAATAAAAAAAATAAAAATAAAAAAGTCTGTTGCTTTATTCTTTTCGATAAAAAGTTCCTAAAAATATTCCTAAACCAATGCCCTTAGGGCATCCGCTAAGTTAATTCCCTTTTCTTTGACGTTCCATCTTGTTTTTTTCTTCTCCCTTTCTTCTCCATTCTCCTCTTTTCTTCTTCTTCCCTTTGTCTTTGTAAACTGATTTTCTCTACTCTCTCCTCTCTACGTCCTCTTTTTTTTCTCTATTGCTTCCGCACAGTTTTTGCCCTTCTTCAATGTAACCACTCACACTCAGATGCCAAACATTGCAGGTCACTATCCTATTGCAAACCTCCATCTCCATCAATATCTATCATCCCATTCTAGATCTTTGCTAATCTCTGCCGATCTTGGTCTTCTTGGCCTCTTTGGTTGCCCTGAAATTCACAAACCAATGCACTATAGACCTCCAACAATGTAGTTCAGTTGGTGACATTGGAAAACTGACAAGGTCGGATTAGTTGGAAAACATCACTCAAAACCATCATAACAATTGACCCACAAACAACCTCTAGTGTAGACAGTTAAAGAAGATGAATTTGCCTCAAAGAGTAGTTAATTTTGGACTTATCAACAACAACAAAAAGTAGTTACTTTTGCCTTTTGGTTATATGAGAAATGTTATAGTATTCTAAGTCTATTAGAGTATTCCTAGTTTTTCTTCCATATTTCTACACATGACTGCTCATATCAATAGTATGTTCTTATAGAATTTAATTCTGTTGCTGTTAGCATAAGAAAGGTAATCATTGATTTGGAAATATTATGCTAAAAGAAGGGAACAACAGTAAACAAACAAGATGCTAGGGAGATGAGTGAGAAATAGGTTTCTAGGTATCAAATCTAGATTGTTTCAAAATCACTGTAGAATTTCTTCGGCATCACATATGGCCTATAGCTTCATACATATAATTTCCTCAGCATCACAAGTTGGATTAAGGTTGCAACAACTTAAGAAATCCATTGTTTGTGTTTTCCATTGTAGAGTGTTTATTCCTATTATTTACTTGTATCTTGATTGTGTGGGTCATTGTAGCAGAATTCTGAGGAGTATACCTTGGGGACTAACTTCAGCTTCCCTACAATTGGCGTCATCTGTAGGAATCACTTTACCAAGCAAAAGACTTAAAAGTTGGGTTGTCTGAGACCATGGCCAACCAAACACGGAGTAGTCCCTCACATCTGGAGCGGCCCAGTATTTCAGAAGAATCTGTCCACGTGGATCGACGCATGAGGTCTAAAGTTCACAAGGAGACTTCGCAATAGCCTAGCCCACCTCCATGAGGAGAAGGGTCGGCTACTAATATGGAAGGCCCATCCTATGCAAACAGGGACGTGGAGGTGGACAAGTTGAGGGAGCAGGTGGCTTTGTTGCAAAGGAGTGCGGAGAAGGATAAAGAGTTGCTTCGCCGTAAGGATAAGGAGCTACATCATCAGCAAAGACCAAGTCCGACACCAAGTCACTCCTGAAGGGATGAGCGCAAGGTGGGTGATAAGAGCAGGAAGAGGGATAGGAGGTCACCCCACTCTCATGGAGAACGAAAAAGGACTCCCCCCAATGATAGAACAGTTTCTCCACCTCCTTTCAAGAGTAGAAGGGAGGAGCAGGAGGGGGAGAAGCTTAAAGGCCCAATTCCTCATTCTTGAGTTCTTGTGATGCCGCATGTTTTTGGTGAGGTTGCCATGAGTAAGGCTCTCCACCAAATATCTCAATCCTCGTTCTTGGAAGAGATAGAGAGAACAGACCTACCAAAGAGATTAACTAGGCCAACCTTTACAATTTATGATGGCAAGACAGATCCTATGGAGCATGTCAGTTATTACAATCAGAGCATGGTAATATACTAAAAAAATGAGGCCTTAATGTGCAAAATTTTTCCTTCCAGCTTGGGTCCGATAGCTATGAGATGGTTTGATAGGTTGGAAAAAGGGGCCATTCAAGGTTACGACAAGCTTATTAGAGCATTCGAGGACAGGTTTGTGACATGTAGTAGGACTCCGAAACCATTCGCCTCACTTCTATCGTTGGTAATGAAGGAAAGCAAGACCCCTAGAGCTTATTCGGATCGTTACTGGGAATTGTATAATAAGATTGTGGGAGATAATTGGGGAATTGCTGCAAGTACCTTCAAGGTGGGCCTTCCCATTGATTTTGACTTGAGGGCTTCACTAGCCTTAAAGCCAATCATGGATATGAACAAGCTGATGGAGCAGGTAGAGGAGTACAAGAGATTGGAAGATGATCAGTTGCAAGATAAGGCTAAAGCAAAAGAACCCATAGGAGAGAAGATAGAGGTCAAGGCAGATTAGACCACACGACCTCGGAGAGATTTTTTTTCCCCAGGCTCAGAAACAAAGGACGAAAATGGTTAGCTCGTTGTATAAAGAGCTTGTTTATCGAATTGTGGAAAAGATAAAGAATGAGCCATATTTTCGTTGGCCGAACAAGATGAGTGGGGATGTTACCAGAAGGAATCAAAGCCTTTACTGTTCATACCATCGAGACCGTGGACACACAATTGAGGATTGCTGAACCTTAAGGGACCACTTGCACCAACTTAAGAAAGCAGGTTATTTAGTAGAATTCTTAGTAAGGGAAGACTCGCGCTCGTAGGACTTAAAAGGGAAATCATTGCGAGAACTTCGACACCAGCTCGGGGGCTCATAAGGGTGATACATACAGCTAGGAAACGGATGAATACTATGAAAACACCTCCCAGGGTGCTAGTAGTAAGTTCAGCTTCTGACACGGAATTGGAAGGGCTCGTACACAAAAAGAGTCGTTGCGAGGACGAAAGCATTGACTTCACGGGGACCTTAGGCATACGGTTCAACTCCATGAGGATGCCCTGGTAGTTACACTGCGGATTGGGGGCTTCAATGTTAAAAGAGTCATGATTGATCAGGAAAGTAGGGCAGAGGTAATGTACCTAGACCTATACGAGGGATTGGGACTTACTCCCGAGGATCTGACGAAGTATAATAGTCCCTTAGTAGCCATCGATGGGATCATTGTTATGCTAGCAAGACAGGTGATCCTTCCTGTGGAGGTAGAAGGATGAAAGGAGTTTGTCCACTTTATAGTAGTGCATTCATACTCCCCTTATACGACAATCCTTGAGCGCCCCTAGATCCACTCCATAGGTGCAGTACCTTCTTTGTTGCATCAAAAGGTGAAGTTCCCAACTGAGTTCAGCATTGCAAAAATACGCGGAGATCAGTCTATGGCTCGGAAATGCTAGATAGCTACTATGGGGCATAAGCAGGAGGCCAAGTTTGGGTCATCAAAACCCTTGTAGCAACTGCGGCCCTTACCCGAGGATACCTGTGAGCAATTGGAAAGGATACATAATGACCTCGGAGATAAATATTTCTTCGTAGGAGCTAACCTCCTTATATTAGAAAAAGTAGAGTTAGTCTTGTTTTTAATAAACAACTTAGATGTGTTTGCATGGAGTCCATATAAAGCACCCCGGGTGGATCCAGACTTTGTCAGTCATCGACTTAATGTTGACCCTCATTGTCCACCAAAGAAACAAAAGCCTCGTAGATCCTTGGATATACATGTTAATGCAGTAAGGGAAGAAGTGGATAAACTTAGAGAGGCCGGGGCAATTAAGGAAGTTTACTATCCCGAATGGCTAGCTAATACGGTGGTGGTAAAGAAAAAGAATGGGAAGTGGAGAGTATGTGTAGACTTCATGGATCTAAACAAGGCATGTCCAAAAAATCATTTTCCAGTGCCAAAGATAGGCCAGCTTGTTGATGCAACGTTTGGGTATCCTAGGATGAGTTTTCTTAACGCCTTTCAAAGATATCATCAGATAGCACTAGCTCTCAAGGGCCAGGAGAATACTTCTTTTGTTACTTCTACTAGTAATTATCACTATAGGGTCATTCCATTTGGGTTGAAGAATGTGGGATCTGCCTATCAAAGAATGGTAATGAAAATGTTCAAAGAGCAATTAGGTAGAAATATGGAGGCATACATTGATGACATGGTAGTAAAGAGTAGGGCCATGGTGGATCACCTCACTGATCTCGCGAAAACCTTTAAGACATTAAGGAAGCACCGTTTGAAGTTGAATGCCTTAAAATGCACCTTTGGGGTTAACTCAAGAAAGTTTCTGGGCTACCTAGTGACCCATCGGGGTATAGAAGTTAATCTGGATCAAATTATAGCTCTATGAAATCTAAAATCACCTTAAAGCCCAAAAAAGGTTCAGCGACTTACAGGGATGACTGCGGCTCTTAATCGGTTCATCTCCCTATCTACAGATAGATGTCGACCTTTTTTCCAGTTACTGAAGAAATGGAAAGGCTTTCAGTGGACGGATGAATGCCAACAGGCATTTGAGGAACTGAAGTTGTACTTGTCTCGGGCTCCCATTTTGTCAAGGCCAATGCCCAAAGAAACATTGTATATGTATTTTGCTGTGACTGATCATGCGATGAGTGCTATTCTGTTAAGATTGGATCAAGGAATTCAGAAGCCTATCTTTTATATCAGTAAGACTCTTGTGGAAGCAGAGATGCGGTATCTCCCTTTGGAAAAATCTGCGTTAACAGTAATTCACGCTGTGCGGAGATTGCCCCACTATTTTCAGGCCTATATGGTAATTGTGCTAACTGAGCACCCCTAGCAAGCATTGCTTGGAAGGTCAGACTTCACGGGGAGGATAGCCCAACCGGGGGCTTCTTTGGGAGCTTTTGATATTCTGTATAGGCCCCGAACCTTTATCAAAGGGCAAGTCTTGGCAGACTTCGTTGTAGAATTCACACCCAAGCAGCCCGAAGTTTTGCAGATAGATGAGGGCAGGACAGTGGAACCTCAGGAAGACATATGGCAGGTGTATATGGATAGGGCGTCAAACTGCTAAGGAGTAGGGGTTGGAATCATACTTATCTCTCTAGAAGGAATTAGAGTTGAAAAGGCATTCAGACTGGGTTTCCCTGCGTCCAACAATGAGGCAAAGTATGAAGCCCTCATTGCGGGGTTGAGGATGTCTAGACAAATAGGGGCAGACAAGATACAACGGCATTGTGATTCACGGCTGATTGTTAGTCAAATCACGGGCGAGTTCAAAGCTAAGGATCATAGAATGATAAGCTACTTGAAGGAGGTTGGGGTACTAAAGTATCAATTTAAGAAGGTAGAGTTCTCATATGTCTCTAGGGGGAGCAATAGTCATGCCGACTCTCTTGCCACTTTGGCTTCTTTGGTGGCAGATCCCCTTCCGAGGATTGTCTCAACTGAACTTTTACCTTTTTCCAGTTTAACTTTTTCTGATGGGGGCTTAGTCTTGAGCATACATCCATCCGCAAGCTGGATGGATCCCGTTCTGGCCTATCTTCGAGATGGAATTTTTGAGGATAAGAAAGAATCTGAGCAAATCAGACGAAATTCTCCGCAGTACTTGGTCTTCGAAAAAGGGAAATTGTATAAAAGGTCATATTCCGGACCCTATCTTTTGTGCGTACATCTAGAGGCAGTTGAAGCACTTCTGGAAGAGTTGTATGAAGGGATATGTGGAAGTCATACGGGAGGAAGGTCGATAGCGCATTGAGCCCTCGCTCAAGGATATTGGTGGTTGAGCATGCAGAAGCAAGCTCTAGAGTTCTCCAAAAGTGTGATCAGTGCCAAAGGTTTGCTTCTAGCATCCATCAACCTGGGGGACCTCTCAACCCTATATATCCAGCCCATGGCCTTTTGCTTAGTTGGGGCTAGATATAGCAGGACCTTTTCCAAAGGCCACTGGTAATAGGAGGTGGCTGCTAATTGGTACAGACTATTTGTTAGGGACATATTTTATGTAAATTGGCTAATCCTTTGACAAAATGCACTTTACTTGTAATTGGGTAGATCTAGGATGGGTTTGGTACTTCAAGAAACAAGTGTTCAAGTTAAGTATTGAAGCCATGCAAATCTGACCAAGAAATAAGTGAAGAAAGTGTTGTTCTTTAAAACTCGACAGAAGTCTCGACTGAATCCTTTCTATCGAGAATTAATGTTGAAGCTCGACAGATTCTCGACACAAGCTGTATCTGTCGAGAATTACGAAATCAGACTTTTCAGATTTGATTACATGCATATTCTTATGTATTTTTGTAGGGTTTCTTTTCTCACAACCCTAAACATATATAAGGATTATTTTAAGGGCCGTCAAAAGATGAGGCAAATATAATACATGTAGAAAGTGCCCTAGTTCATCATTCTCTCTGAAGAAGCTACTGTGTCTTTTTGCCAAAGGTTTTGTGACCAAGGAGCTTCCTGATCTTCATTATTGATGAACTGAAGAACTTTGCAACCAACAATCTTCTTCAAGTTGGTGAGTTAGTCACGTACTGAGATCCGTGCATCATTGGTTAGTCATGTACTGGTATTCGTGCATTGAACGGAAAGATTGCCGCTACAATACAAGTCCAATTGGGTATTGGGGTAAGAGTTCAACTGTAGGTTGGTATTTTAGGATTGGCCAAAGGGTTTGGTAAGATTCCTTATACTTGTAACCACTTGTGATTGATAATAGTGGATTCTTAGAAGTGGTGACATTAAAATCACCCGGTGGGGTTTTGCCTTGGTGGTTTTCCCCATTCGTAAACAAATCAACTATGTCAAATTTATTTTCCGCTACATTTAGATAATTTGGTGATTTTTTTGTGCTACCACGCTATAGCATATAATTTGACTAATTAATTAACTTGGGTAATTAATTAATTTGCAAGGGGTCAATTCATTTTAACCCAACACTATTTTACTAAGTGGGTAGAAGCTGAGCTCCTCGCAAACATCCGAGATATAGATGTCAAGAGATTCGTATGGAAGAACATTGTGACACGGTTTGGGGTGATGAAAGTTCTCATATCAGATAATGGTTTACAATTCGATAGCAAGGCATTTCAAAGGTATTGCTTGGAGTTAGGGATTACTAATAGGTATTCGACTCCTTCTTATCCCCAAGGAAATGGTCTAGCTGAAGCCAACAAGTCTATTTTGAATGGCTTGAAAAGGAGACTTGACGATTCGAAGGGATAGTGGACGGAAGAGCTTCGAAGCGTGTTATGGGCATACAGAACTACTCCACGATGCTCTACTAGAGAAACACCTTTCTCAATGACATATGGTGCGGAAGCTGTGATACCCGTGGAGCCAGGGCTGCCGACCTCTCGGACCGATGTGTTTCAAGTTGAAAAGAACGATCAGCTACTCTGCAAGCATCTGGACTTGATAGAAGAAAACCGTGACAACGCTTTTGTAAGGTTGGCAAACTATCAGTAGAAAATCAGCCAAGGATACAATAAGGGTGTCAAAAGTAGAGAGTTTATTCCGGGAGATTTGGTACTGAGGAAGGTTTTGGGGAATACCCAAGATCCTGCTATGGGAAAGCTTGGTCCAACCTGGGAAGGACCCTATAGGGTAACGTCCATTGTTGGGATCGGTGCTTATCGACTTAAAGATCTAGATGAAAGACCTGTAGCAAGGCCGTGGAATGTATTTAATTTAAAGAAGTATTACTTTTGATTGTTATATAGGAAATATGCATTGTTTGATCTTTTGTTCTGTTTCAGTTCTGACAACAATAATAAGTCCTAAGAAGGCTTGACCGGGGCTGCCAAAATAACAAAGGGAAATAAACCCCGAGGTACTAGACCCTGTCTTTGCTTCGGGTAAGTTTTAAATTGAGTTTCCTACCTTAGTCTGACTCCAAAGTCACTAACAGGAAACAAAATTAAAACTTCGCAAATAAAAAACCCTATGGTACTAGACCCTATCTTAGCCATGGGTGGGTTTTAAGTTGAGTTTTCTGCCTTAGTTTGACTCCAGAGTCACTAACAGGGAACAAAATTAAAACTTTACGAAAAGGCAAAACCCCATGATACTAGACCCTGTCTTTACTTGGGTAAAACTGAGTTTCCCACCTCAGTCTGATTTCAGGGTTGCTAGGCAGGGAACAAAATTAAAATTTCAAATGAGCGCTATTGGAAAGTAAAACTAAAGCCTGACGAAGTATGGGAGATAAATTTCATAGTGAAAGACCTATACCAACACCTTGGGTAAAAAACGAGTTTAACTTCTGCTTATCTTAAATGTTTCTAAGATATAATAGTTTGGTTTTGAAATTGAATCCCGAAGAGCAAATGGTGCAACTCCTACGGGATAAGTTATGGAAGTAAAATTGTTAAACATCTAAAGCAGTTCTGGTAGCATGAATAGGAAAAATAAATAAATGAAAAACTTGAAAATATTCTTTTTAATAGAAGTCTAAGGCATTTGACAAAAATAGACACAAAGTTATGGCCCCCCCAAAAAGGGGCAAACTAGAAGGGTGTTCAAAAAACAAAACCGTCTAAAAGAAAGAAATGATGAAGATAATAGCAGAGAAAAGAAATTAAGCACAGGGTGACTCCTCAATGGTGGACACAACTGTCGAGCTGGTCATCTCTCCTCTTGAACCCACAACAAGACCAGCTCCCTCAACTTCGCGTACGGGAGATTCATCGTTAATGATGGCCTGGATCTTAGGGTTAGGGATGATGACAAGTTCCTCGGGAATCAGAACGTTGCTCCCCTGCCTTAGTGAGGATGAAGCCTCCACTTGCAGCTTGTCTAAAGTAGCAAACCATCCCTTAGAAAAATAGACCTGTAGATTTTGCTGCACCTCAGGCTTCATGGAGGCGATGAAGTCCTGCTGGTCTTGGTAGTAGGCTTCTTGAATTTTAGCATCATCAGTTGCCTTGTAGCCTTTTAACTCAACATCTTTCTCCGCGAGAGCTTTCTTCACCTCCTGAAGTTCCTTTTCCAAAGCCTTTTTCCTCTCAGTTATGGCCTTGGTGTTCTCCTCGGCCTCAGCTCTAAGCTTCTCGAATTCAAAAACCTTGTTCATCACGTCTGAGATCTTTTTCAGAAGGTCCACATTATCACTATGCAGCTCTTCAGCTTTAGCCTTGGTAGCCAGAAATCTCTCCTCAATTATCGTGGAACATTGGTAGTCCTGCCAAAAATTATGAAGAAAAGATTGGTTAAACATGAAAATTCTTTAAAAGAAAAAGTGAAGGTAATAAGATCATTGGTTACCAGGATGGCTTCCCTTTTCATGTTCAGCAGAAGAATGTCATCATCCCATTTTGCCCAATGCTTCATGTCCTCGAGATGGAGGAAGGCCTTCCTTACGCACTAGGTAACTTTCCCTCCACGACCATCCCTCTAGGGCCTTACTCTTTCCATGGCAGGAAGAACTTCCCTTTCCACCATAAACGCCTTTATATAGGCTGGTGCACCTGTGGCATCAACATAAGTGTCACCCAAGTTCGGAGTAGAGTTCTTAGAATCGGGGATGGTTAAGGGCTGCTCGAAGCTTAACCCCCTCGGTCACTTACACCCAGCCCTAGTTTCACGGGTTGGGGCAGTAGTTACAACAGTAACTGAAGGAGCTGGAGAAGGTGTAGAAGTAGTTGCAGCACGTGGAGGTGTTTTGCCTTGAGGCCTAGCAAGCGTACCCAAAATTTAGGCAAGGGTGACCCAACCTCTTTGGAATGTCATTTCGTGGGGGAGTCTTTCAAGGGAATAGTTGTCAGGATATTGGGCTCCTCACGGGGTGGAGATGGATTGTGGTTTGTGTTTCGGTTTGTTTTCCTCTTCCTTTGTCGCTGAGGACAATCGATCGGAGTGGGGACAGCAACGATAACTCCCAGGTCCTCGGGAGTAAATGGAGGAGGTGATTTGTTACGTTATCACCCCTCTTATCGACGATCACATTCTGAGGGAGATAGGATATATCCCTTGCAGTGAACGTCGATGTAGGGAAGCAGAGGATGCCTTATTGTAATATCCTTTCCCGTGGGTTGAAAACTACGATACACGGGAATGTATCCAAGGATAAGGTAAGCTGCATGGAGTTGACTGTCGTGGTAAGGATAGATTGGAGATCTCAGCAATCTGTTCAAATCCGTAGAGTTGATTTGTTGTCTCTTCTTCTTGAATGTGTGATCCTCTGAAAAATAAGTAGGCAAAGGTTAGTCACATATAACGTCAAAAATAGCTCGGAAATAGAACAAATTAGAGATAATGAGTTAGTAAAAATAAAAAATCCTACAAAATCTACCCATATGCTATACCCACACTCGTCGGGCAATGGATCCCGCTGGGGTACTAGTTCCGCGAGATGATCAAATAGTCTCCTTCTATTTCCCTGTCGGAATCCGGAAGACCAGAGATGAGCCTCACCTCCTCGTGCCGGATCTTAAAGTAATACCCAAAGGTTTTACTATCTTGAAAACTATACACGTAGTTGATATCATGCTTGGTAAGGTTTAATCCGAGCCTTTTGTTAAGAGTGTCTACACTACTAATGATCCTAAAGACATTAGGGGTACATTGGTCGAGGCAAACCTTAAAATGGTGTAGAAAGTTAG
This sequence comes from Notholithocarpus densiflorus, assembly GCA_030021035.2. Classification (NCBI taxonomy): domain Eukaryota; kingdom Viridiplantae; phylum Streptophyta; class Magnoliopsida; order Fagales; family Fagaceae; genus Notholithocarpus; species Notholithocarpus densiflorus. The sequence continues at coordinate 50,039 of JARYZH020000663.1, forward strand.
TAAGGAGGTCACTCATAGGGATCCTAACTCTGCCTTTTACTATGGAAACGAGTGGGATTACCGCTCTGCCCTCCCCTCTTGAGAGTATTGCCTCAGATTCTAGGCAATAACTCACCTCTACATCATCAGGAAAATTATATTTCCTCCTAAACTCAGCTAATCTCTCAGGGGTATCCACCATAGATCTAAACTTCCCCATAGTAAGTAAAGAAAAAATAGAAAGGAAGAATGTGAAGATAAGTTCTAAAGGGAGAAAGGGAAACAAACTTACAATAGAAAGTAAAGGCAAAGAGAAAGGGGGGTCGTCAAAGGTCACTTGAAGGTCGTCAGAAAAGTAAGTGATAGAGAGAAAGAAGAAATTTTTTTAGAATTTGTATTGAACAACAATGGAGAAGCCTCAAAACGGGTCTGACTCTTCCTTTCCCGTCATTTTTTCGTTTTCCAAAGAGCCCATCTGACCATTCATTAAGCAACGAGCGCTACTGATCGTGGGGTGAGGAGCTCGGTCGTGTCTACGGCATTAAATACTTGACGATGCCACTATTCATAAATGTCAGTTAATAATTACCACGTTCTTATCAAACCATGATCCCCACGTCAGTTATGATGACCTGGAGATCGTGGGGGGCCATTGTGGGGAGTGGGACAGTCACCACTCGGGCCAAAAGCCCAAAAAGCAATTGGGCCACAGGGAATGACTTGAGCTTGGCCTATGTGCTGAAAGGAATACTAGGAAGGATGTAAACTATGGAAGAGTGAAAGCTGGATCCTCCTAAGTGTTGGGGACGAAATTGAGTACCACGGTAAACCCATTCTTGCAAAAAGGGAAAGCAGTAGCTTATCCAAGGCATGGAGCATGGATAATCAATGTATGACCTCCAGAAGACATTGGTAACCACGGGAAACTTTTGGAATGAGCAAGAAGAAAGAATATTTTTACCTCCGCATTAATGAGAGGGTTCTTACCTAACCTCTGCCACATTAATTGTGCATAAGACAGCCTGAACAGTACACACAACCCTTGGGCAGCCAAAATTCCAAGATAAAAAGGAGAAGAAACCCAATAAAGTAAGGGAAAAATATCCCTGAGATTCTGAATAGGACAGCTGTAATGATAAGAACAAGGACTGAAGCTATAAAAGGAGGGGGGGAGGCAAAAGGGGTGGGGGATCCAAAAAAGGTAGGGAGAAAAATCTGTCTAAGAAGAAAAAAAGAGTAGAAAGAGTGAAACACTAAGGGTGACACAATGGGAATAAAAACAAAAGCTTCCTATAGTCATCTTAGCATCTGTAATTGTAATTGTAGCACATTAATGGTCAAAGAAATCCGATGTTTGTGTTTCCCATAGTAGAGTGTTTATTCCCTGTTATTTACTTGTATCTCGATTGTGTGGGTCATTGTAGCAAAACTCCGGGGAGTAGACCTCGGGGACTAACTTCAGTGTCCCTACAATATGTATTACTATGTGATATCATCTAAATGACAATATGTACTACTACTACTCCTATCTATCCCCTTATTCATTTTTAAATGAAACCTTGAAGTTATTATCACTGTTAAACCGTTCTATAGGCCCATGGTTGAGTGATGTATATTGCACTTTGAACATTATGTTTGCATGCCAATTCTACACCGTGATAGTAAAATTGAAAATAACTTGATAAAAATTCCTAGTGGTGTCTAGGAAGAGTTATAAAATTTCATGTTATTTTCATGTTTATTTTACATGTTTGGTTGAGATGTACCATGATTGCACATGCTTGTTTGGCTAATAAGTACATACACACATTCCTATTTTTTTGCATAGATCTTAAGATCGATAGGCTTCTATTGATGATCTAATCTAATAGTTATGAGATTCCACGATTATATTCTATTGAAATTTTGATTATGTTATTATTTGGCTAGATGCGCACATAATTATACACCTACACATATAGATCTACATGTTTGGATGTCCAATTAGCATGTTATGTTTGGATTTATGTTGATACATGTATATCTTGACAATAATTACAGGATCATATTCTCTTGAAATTCCATATATGCTTATGAGTTAGATGCCTCTCATGTAAAAATTGACATGCTTATGTATATTTTATGGATGCTGAGATTTACATGCATGAAAAAGTATTTTTATATACATGAAAAAGTATTTTTATGAGCAGTCCCATTGAAAATGCCATTTTTACAAAAAGCGTTAAAAAAAAAAAAACTCAAAAACGCTATTTTTAATAGCCTTTTTATAAAAAGCATTAGATTTTTTATTTTTTATTTTTTTTTTGTGTGTATAGGATTAATGGCAATGGAAATCATAAATACTCTTTCGGTGATTGTGGTATTCTATTTCATGTTTAGCATCGTTACTCAATATGAGTGTGGCCTGATGTATTTAATTTCATGTTTAGCATCGCTATACTCAGTGAAAGTGCGGCCTTAGTAACTATGCCATTATATGGGGATCAATAATGAGCTTAAATTTAAAGTGAAGAAGCACAAATATTAATCTATACACAATTAATGTAATTATGACCAAGGAACGACCTCACAAGAGCAATAAACTTTTCTTCACATATTTTTATTATTATTATTTTTTTTTATAAACTTCTTCCCATATCTTAGTACCATAATGATAGCACATAAACTATCCAAAACTCCATGAAGTTTATAATTCTTTAGTGGGACATTTGTATGAAGTGGTTAAAATGGGAGTTATTCACAAGTATTTTTGGATGTAAAAGTTTTTTTTCTTAAATTTGAGAAGTGAAATACTAGAAAATATAGTGTATGGACATTATTATTATTATTATTATTATTATTATTATTATTATTGTTATTGTTATTGTTATTGTTATTGTTATTGTTATTGTTATTGTTATTGTAATTTGTAGTGTTATAGTTGTTGACTTTTATGTAGTATCTTTGCCTGCAAAGTCAAATCCATAAAATTTTTAATGCCTAAGGCAATGATTTTAAAGTAATTATTTTTTATATTTAATTAGTAGTTTTGAATCAATATAAAGTATTTAATTAAATGCTTATCTCTTCTTGAGATACAAAATTATTAATCAAGTTTTTGTCAAGATTTGCTCACATGTCATTTTTAATTGATAATATGGCTAATTCAATAAATCTAAAGAAGTATTATATCAATTTTAATAAAATAATTATTGTGGTGGGCTTTTTTTTTAACTGGAATAAAAAATTATTTTAAAAAAGCAATTATTCACTCACAAGATAGGGAGTTCATATTAATCGTCAAGGAATTTAATTTTTATGCCTCAAATAAGAAGGTGGAAACTTTCTAATGATAATTGTGATCAATACTTTCTATTTAGGGGAAATTTTTTCATTTGAGTTAATAATAATAAAAAAAACAACTTATTTCACTACATATAACTTTCTATAATTTTTATCTAAAGACACATGCATACAAACTGTTACATCAGTTAGTAGTAGAGCTAGGAATTTTTTCCAGGTGACAAACTAAATATAGTGATGTTTGTATAATATTACCTTCATGAATTAAGTTTAACTTAAATTTTTATCAAACCATAAGTTTTAATTTACCATTTTTTTTTTCTTAATAAGTGTATATACTATATAGTAGAACAAAACCAAACAATTGAAATAAATTTGTCTTTATCTTAATATCTCAATATACTAACAAGTATATAACAATATAAATGAATTAAATTATACATGCTACTATTATCAAATATAACCATTCAAAACAATCAATTTATCAAAAAAACACAAATCATATGACAAACAAGAATATAAAAATAGCTTAATTTAATTATTCAAAGCAACTATTATCAAATAAGCAATAGCAAATCACTGTTAGTATGAAAAAATTAGGCGGATATACACTTTTGGTTCCTACATTTTGGGTCAATTACCATTTTGGTCTCCAAAAATTTTTTTTTTTCAAACAAAGTCTCATTTTACAATTCTTTCCTATATTTATATACACCATCTTATCCAACTTTGATCCATGCACTGCACATAAAAAATTGTAATAGCCAATTAGCTCTGGCTCGAATGTAACTTCTTGGTGGGTGAGTCCTTAATTTCATTTGTAACTTAACCAATAATAATATTAATAAATTAAGCAAATATTAACTCAGAACAAGTTCAATTCCAGGAATGTGTACAACATGAATTTAAGAGATCATTAATTAATGAAAATTGAAAATATTAAAAAGAGTAATAGAAGCATACTTTGTTAACTTAAACATTATTAATTGGAACAAAGTATTTGTTTTGGTTGTGATAAAAAATAATAATAATAAAAAAAAAAAAAAAAAAAAAACAACAACAACAACAGTGCTGCAATTGCTTGAGAGAGTCCAAATCGTCAGCATTGATAAGGGTTTTGAATTCACCAGAAACCTCCACTGAAGCTTCTCTTATCACCTCTTTCTCCGTTGGCTCCTCCATTCTCCACCTACTGATCACTCAGAGAGAGAGAGAGAGATGAAACTTTAGGCCATCTATATAATGAGGGTCTTCATATTGGAGTCATTGGACTGTTGTTGAGCTATTTATTTTGGAGGATTTAGCAAGACCCAGCAACTTGGATAATACATGAGCAAGACTTTGGGCTTTTTGAGACTTGATAATCACACAAGTTTTGGCCCCACAAATAAAAGGAATCAATTGCAGGCATACAAGCACAAACTAGTCAATTTTGGGAGAAAGTATACTATGAGCCACTCTCCAAGTCAGCACTCTTGTTTGGTGGGACTAACCAATGGATGAATGACATGTGTAAAAATAAGCCAACTTAACGTTACACTACCAATACAAGCTAAAATACTATCTTACCCCTCAAAATTTCAGGAGTGTTTGGTTTGTGTTTTCAAATAACCATTTTCAGTTTTTAAATAACATTTTACGTATTTTCACACACTTTTTCGCTCACGTACTTTCACAAATACTTTCAAATAACAATTTTTTAGCTTTTAAACACGTATCCCTACTCAACATTTTTCCTCTTCCTCCGTAATCTGAAAACACAATCGCTTTTCTTCTCTCTCTCTCTCCACTTTCACTCTTCCATTTCAGATTTTCAACCATTGTCTTCAGGGTGTTGACAACAAGCTTGCCCAGATTCGCTGATCTCCGCCACAAATGCCCACATTGGATTTCTTGCCGTCGCTTTTGAGTCGCCGACCGTGCCATCCACGTCAGGTTTTGCCGTTAACTCCTCCTCCACCCTCACCATAAACTATAAACTGGTAACTTCCTCCCATTTATTATTTCGTTTTGCTTCCTTTCATGATTCTTGTTGATTAATTGTGGAACGTTTTGAGATTTTGATAATGGGTACAAAACTCAGTGGAGTGTGGGTGTGGGTGTGTCGATGGCTGAGGACCGGCGAGTTTCCGGCGGCCTTACTTCCTTTATCTTCGCTAGATATGTGAGGTTGGGTCAGTGGATGCTGATGGTGGTGGGTGTTTGGCGTTATTAGGGTCACGATATTATTTTTGTGTCTTGCTCTGTCATGGGTTTAAAGGGAAGGGAAAAAAAGGTGTTATCTTGCTAATGAGTAGTTGGTTGTTCTGAAATCAGACTATGGATAGTCCCTTTGGAGATTTTTAGTGGACGACTTAAAATCTCAATTATGTGAAACAAAGATGTAGTATAACTGTATAAGGAGGTAGTTTCAGCGTCCCAATGCTTGACATATTTGGGTTTGTGGTTCGAAGATCTGAGCTTATTCTTAATAGTTCTAGGATAGGAGTTATTATCTATCATGATTTCTTAAGTTCAGTTGTGAGGCTTGTTCTCTTAAGGAAGTATTGCTATTATAATGCCTATATTGTGGTAGAACATGAAATTTTAGTAGGTTGGATTGGAAGATAATTTTTATACTACTATTTTCATCTTATCAAATTTTGTTGCTTATTTATGGCATAATGATATATTCCTTTGCTTGCTCTAGTTTACTTGAAAGACTGTCAATAAGTTCATAGCATGCTTTTGTTTCTTCCATGGGATTTTGTTTCTTCCACTCTTTTGAAGTCAATAGATTGGATTTTCTTGTGGTTATTTTGATTGTGTTTATGATACTTTCCCTTTAGCAGGGCCCCATTCCACAACTAAGGTCATGTTTCTCATATGATTTTATTCTCTTTGAAGTTCTCTTTGTTACAATATATCTTAAATTTTTGACAGTTGATGAACATGGGAGTGTAATATATTTAACCATGGGCATGCTATATGCATTTCAGATTTAGGCCTTATGATCAGTGGTAGTGAGCTTGGACACTATGATGAGGAAGCAAGTAATGATAAGAGGATTGGAGTTGATTCAGCTAATGTTGTTGAGTCAAAACATGGTGTTGTTGCTATTGATGATGACCTATTCTAAAATTGGTGCATCTTTGGAGGGCATGCTGGGATGGCTTCGTGATTGTCCAGTCCTCAACTTTACATACCCAAGCTTTTGACAAGGGAAAAACTGAACCATTATTTGCTTCAAAGGATCACAATTGTCTCTTTCAGCTAAAGCTTTTGATTTAAGATTTAATAGATTCCTGCCTATAAAATTACATTGGCATGTGCAACACAATCAGATTACTCTCTTCTACTAAGTATTAACAATTTTTCTTTTGGTTTTTGTACAAAATATGACACTGCCTTTTGAGTAAGAGTAAATCTTAGCCTATAGTTGTGTACATTGCAATAAAACTCTTGTTATTTAGTCTTGTAATAAAAATGTACATTTCAATAGAATTTTGTTCATTCTTGGAGCAAACTCTTTTCTTGTTTACGTCTCCTTTCTTGCATCACATTGTTATTGTAATACAATATCAGAATTGTTAAACTCGAAGCTTTACAATTAATTAAGAAAAAAAAAATCAAATGATACATCAAAGTACGACTTTAGTAAAAGAAATTTTTATTATGTTAAGAACATGTCAATGTTTAACTTGCAGCTACTCAAAACATACATATATAAAAACCAAGTTGGAGTATGTTCATAAGTGATAAGCGAACTACAAAACTGTAAGTGCTACAAACTGTACATAAAGCTATCTAAAAAATTGCTATAAGGGGTTCATAAAGCTATTAAAAAGTTTTCCAATATGCTCTGCAAACTATCCAAGATACTTCAAAGTCTTGTATTATCCTTTAATGTGGTAGAATCCTGAAAAAAAAAATGTCATAATCTTAAAAAAAGCAATAAATAAGAGCATATGATAAAGTTTAAGTTTTAAAAAGTACTTGACTCAATTATGGAAACACTCAAGTGAGTTTCATACCCATTATCAAAATATTATAATCTCCACAACTCCAAAATATTATAATCTCCACAACTCCATCAGTAACCAAATTATTATTTTTATTATTATTTTTTTTTTTTAAAACGCAATCAGCAACAAAGCGTTTACAAAATTTTATGATAACCCATAGTGATTTGTAATCTAAGACCAATATTATTCCTGTGTTATGCATGATGCAAAGTAATTTTTTATAATTCTATGTCCATAATAATTATAATTTCCAGTAAAAACACGAGTACCAACACAACTTCATACATTGGCTTGGAAATTATACGAGTTAATAATTTTAAAAATTATAATAGCACAACCTGGATTTCGGATGGATTTTTGTTTGTGCAACAAATGGCACTTTTATGTCAACAATCTGTGCCATTGACATCCAGGGTCTCAATAATTCAAGCTACTTGCTCCAATTTTAAGTTGCAGGACTAAAGAATTCATGTACTCCTCTTCGCAACAAGCAGAGTTCTCCCAATCCAACCTACTAAAACTTCATGTTCTACCACAACATAGGCATTATAATAGCAATAATTCCTTAAGAGAACAAACCTCACAACTGAACTTAAGAAATCATGATAGATAATAACCCCTATACTAGAACTATTAAGAATAAGCATAGATTTCTATCTTTAATCTCCAAAAAAAAAAAAAAAAAAAAAAAAAAAAAAAAAAAAAAAAAAAAAAAAGTCTCTAATTTCAGAACAGCCAACTACTCATTAGCAAGACAACACCTTTTTTTTTTCCTTCCCTTTAAACCCATGACAGAGCAAGACACAAAAATAATACCGTGACCCTAATAACGCCAAACACCCACCACCGTCAGCATCCACCGGTCCAAACTCACAAATCTAGCGAAGATAAAGGAAGTAAGGCCACCGGTCAACCGCCGGTCCTCAGCCGTCGGCACACCCACGCCCACACTTCACTGGGTTTTGTACCCATTATCAAAATCTCAAAACGTTACACAATAAATCAACAAGAATCATGAAAGGAAGCAAAACGAAATAAGGAATGAGAGGAAGATACTTGTTTATAGTTTACGGTGAGGGCGGTGGTGGACTTAACGGCAAAAACTGACGTGGATGGCACGGTCGGCGACTCAAAAGCGACGGCAAGAAATCCAATATGGGCATTTGTGGCGGAGACCAGCGAATCTGGGCAAGCTTGTTGTCAACACCCTAAAGACAATGGTTGAAAATCTGAAATGGAAGAGTGAAAGTGGAAAAAGAGAGATGAAAAGTGATATTGTGTTTTCAGATTACAGAGGAAGAGAAAAAATGTTTAGTTGGCGGGCAAAGGGTAAAATAGTATTTTAGCTTGTATTGGTAGTGTAATGTTGATTTGGCTAATTTTTACACGTGTCATTCACCCATTGGTTAGTCTCACCAAACAAGATTGCTGACCTGGAGAGAGTGCCTCATAGGATACTTTCTTGAGTTTAAATGCATTATTATGAACTTTGAAGTAGATCTGTCACTTTAAAGTTAGAAAATTTTTCTAAGTCATTGATATTTACGGGTGGCTATTATAAGTTGATACTTGATGTGATATTTTTTGCATATAATATGTTACCAGTTTTTTATGTTTTGATATGAAATAGGTATAAAATAAATTTTTTAATTTTTTGGATCATGCATTTACCCTTGGATCAAAGGCCTATGGTATTAGAGCTAATAGGTATTTGTGGGGTCAATAAATCTAGCTACCCCGGCCCAACATTATACTAGGCCCAAGGCCCACGCCGAGGAAGAAGAAACGTCCGAGCACGAATGGAGAAAGTCCTAACTACCAAGGAGCAACGCCGAGGACAATCATGTCCTCGGCGTACCGAGATCATAGAAAGGAAAGGTAGCGTGCCATCAAGGGTGGTTTCGTAGAACGCCCCAAGAAAGAGGACAAGTACTGTGGGTCGGCCATGGGAGCCTAGGAAAGCAATTCAGGGAGGAACTGCCACCTCCACATTAAATGCCTGCAACTAACGTTCTGGCCGCATTAATGAGGAAATGACTCCTTAACAGTATCACTTTGGTCGCTGCAACTCACAGAAGGTTTGGGACGGCAGCTGATGGGACAAGCACTCAAGTAGTGACTTGCACAATCAACAAATGGAGGGCCAAAATCAACCTAAAGAGGGTATAAAATGTAAGGAGGTCTTCTAGAGAAAAGATGGGAGATTGGAAGTAGAAAACACTGTAACAATCTGTATCATCTTTGTAACCTCTGTATTCAAGCACCGAGGAAATAATAAGAACAAGAAAGCTCCTCGGACCAACGTCCAGGAAGGATTCTAACACTTAAGACCCGTTTTCCTACTATCCACTTGACCCATGACCATGTTTATTCGCCGCTACCCTCACTAAGGCCTAGCTCTTAAACCCATCCTCTACAAATTTATTATTTAGGGCTAGTTGGGCCTGAATCCACTTTTCCAACAGTAGAGGTGCTCAGACCCAGTCCCTACAATTGGCGCCGTCTGTGGGAAGAGCTTGTGTGTTAGTGAGTGCAACGGTTAATCATGGCGGGATCAAGCCCCTATCAGCGAGAGTCCCTGGTGAAGACCATTTTGGCGATGGCGCATGCTACGTGAAGGCTTCCCGAAAATTTTCAAGAATGCACACAGTTGTTGTCATAACTTGGCCTTCGCTTAGGTCTACACTTCGAAGTGCGGACTACGCGGGGAAGATTGCTAAATGGTGGACAGTTTTAGGGGCTTGTGACGAAAAGTACATGCACCGTACCTCGGTCTAGGGGCTAGTTCTCGCGAGTCTAGTAGCCCGGTTCGCTGAAATCCCATTGGAGGAAGAAGCCAAGAATCAAGGCATGGATGGAAAATCGGTTGGCACAATCTCCCTGCGAAAACTTCCATGCTAACGGAGGCATTAATGACGGCACGCCTCGTGTACCGAAGCGCCAGGAGCGTGCCTTGGGGAGGCGAAAAGACTCTAGCGCTGACGGAGGACAAGACTTGATGAGCCATGACGATAGGTCCGAGGACATCAAAACCCTCCTCTCCGTCCAAGGAGCCGGACAGCAGGATTTTGAGGGGCTATTGTGGGGTCAATAAATCTGGCTACCCCGGCCCAACTTTATACTAGGCCCAAGACCCACGCCGAGGAAGAAGAAATGTCTGAGCACGAATGGAGAAAGTCCTAACTACCAAGGAGCAACGCCGAGGAAAATCATGTCCTTGGCGTACCGAGATCATAGAAGGGAAGGGTAACGCGCCATCAAGGGTGGTTTCGTAGAACGCCCCAAGAAAGAGGACAAGCACTATGGGTCGGCCATGGGAGCCTAGGAAAGCAATTCAGGGAGGAGCTGTCACCTTCACATTAAATGCCCGCAACTAACGTTCTGGCCGCAATAATGAGGAAATGACTCCTGAACAATGCCGCTTTGGTCGCTGTAACTCACAGAAGGTTTGGGACGATAGCTGATGGGACAAACACTCAAGTAGTGACCTGCACAATCAACAAATTGAGGGCTAAGATCAACCTAAAGAGGGTATAAAATGTAAGGAGGTCCTCCAGAGAAAGGATAAGAGATTAGAAGTTAAAAACACTATAGCAATCTGTATCATCTTTGTAACCTCTGTATTCAAGCACTGAGGAAATAATAAGAACAAGAAAGCTCCTCGGACCAACGTCCAAGAAGGATTCTAACACTTAAGACCCGTTTTCCTGCTATTCACTTGACCTATGACCATGTTTATTCGCCGCTACCCTCACTAAGGCCTAGCTCTTAAACCCATCCTCTACAAATTTATTGTTTAGGGCTAGTTGGGCCTGAATCCACTTTTTCAACAGTAGAAGTGTTCAGACCCAGTCCCTACAGTATTGAATATGTGAGGTATGTTGAAAGGAAATTTTTTTTTTTTTTTTTTTTTTTTTTGAGAAGACGTTGTTGACTGGATTCTAAGTTTGAAAATTAGGCTGATTCTGACAAAGTCTTAGAGATATTTCTCACATTCTTATATAAGCTTTCGAGGAATGTTGTTTGTATTTTTTTGAAATACATGTTGGTGAAAAAGTATGTGAAAATGCGTGTAATGTTGTTTAAAAACTGAAAATGTGTGTTTAAAATACTCTACCAAACGGGCCTAAATTTTTGGGTTTTTTTTTTTTTTGTCCCTGGTGTAAGTTTGATTTTTTCCTGAAAGTTAAAAATTTTGGATTTGGTTATTGAAATTTCAAATAGGGGACAGTTTAATCATTGTAGCTATTTTGCTATTTACATGACTATACTGAAGTATCCTAATTTAAAGGACCAAATTTAGCCTACTACATCTTCAAAAGTCCAAAATAGAATCAATCCTAAATTTAAAAGATAAAAAATAAAAACAAAATAAAATAAAATAAAATCCGGGTCCAAAATTAAACTAACCCCATACGGAGGGATAAAATTCTCCCCCATTTAAATTTTTGGGATCAAAGCCAAAATTTTTACGAGCTCTACTTTGTAGGAAACAACAAATATTTTTTCATGCAATTCAAATTTTAAACGTGTAATTTTGAATTTTTTTTTATATAAAATTTTTCCATAAATGGCATGAGTTAGCGACTTGTAAACAATAATTATAGAATTATTAAAATATCCTTGACATTGGAACAATCAAATAAAACATAAAATAAAATATATAATTCTAATTAACTATCATGGCCATTTATTCTTAGACTTTGCCGTAAACTCAAGCTTTTGTATAGTATTATATTGTTTCTCTAATCACATTATGGTTGGGCCATCATTTATCTATGAGAATATAGGTTTCGTCAAGTGGGTTGGCCAACTTTGAGCCTAATAAAAGTGGCATTCGTATATCTTTTAAGGTGGGTTAAAGTTGAGCCATGTTTTATTATTTAAGAAGAATAACCATGATTTTAAAAATTGAACAAGACTTCTCGATTCTATTGATTCGACCAGGAATTGGCCAACAATTTGGTTCAATTATGCCAAAAAAAAAATAGTTTTAATAAAAACCCAAGAAGTAGTAACTGGAGATTTGACCTATGAAACCACAGATAGGATTGGAAAAATCAGTTTACAATGGTTTAGTTAATTGAGCAATAATAACACAAAGAATAAATATAGTAAAATTATAAAATTATTAAGATAACTTTATTCTCAAGTTTTTCACTTCTTAAAAAACAAATATCAAGTTTTTCAAATTTTAAAATTATAGATAAAGCATGAGTTCATAAATTAGATGGTAAATAACATTAGATTAATATGAAATATGATGTTCATAAAGAGTAATAAAAATATACAATCATGTGGTCAAATTTTCAAAATGATGTGTAGAGAGGGAAAATTCCCGAACGGATATACTTTTTGCTCACGTTCTTTAAATGTCCGAGGCTTTATCCCTTGAAGGATATAAAGAAGTCCCCAATGCATGCCTTGGATGCACATCTAGAAATTTAGTCGTCTACATGATGATTGTATAAAAAAAAAAATAAAAAAAAATTTAGTAAAATATCGCAAAGTGTTACAACCTGTGTAACTTATCAGTCAAAAGAACTTATTTTCCCTGTCAAAGAACTCTATTTAGAGCCCATGATATTTAGATAGTAAATAACATAAGATTAATATGAAATATGATGTTCATAAAGAGTAACAAATGTATACAATCATGTGGTCAAATTTTCAAAATGATGATTGTATTAAAAAAATAATTTTTTTTAGTAAAATATCGCAAAGTGTTACAACCTATGTAACTTATTAGTCAAAAGAACTTATTTTCTCCGTCAAAGAACTCTATTTAGAGCCCATGATATTTCATCCGCCAAGCAATTCCTTCTACTGAAATGAGACCTAGTGCATTAAACAGGACAATTGCATTCTAAGAACTAAGGTTAAAAGTTAAAAAGTTCATTTTGAATTTCAGCCTTTAAATCTTTTTTGTTTTTGAACTTTTTAATTTTTACCTTCTTACCTTCTGAACTTTTCTCCTCTTACTTAAGTTCTACTGCACAATCCAGAAGTCAGAGACTAAAAAACACAAATCATGGCTCTGCCAATGTTTTAGACTCTTGAGTTTGAGATTTTCTTCGCATTGGTTGGCTACAATGGAATCATCTAAACGAAGTACGCCAGGGATCTAGTCAATTGTCAACCAAAGCGGTTGTGTTTAGTGTTGTCCACTATATATCAAGGATGCATGGACACGAGTTCGGATACAAGTATGGGTATGGATACAATACAGCAACATAAACAACTTTTGAAAAGTTATTACATGATATGGCAGATTGGACATCATTACGACACATGTACGGCACCCCAAATGAAGTGACATCCTACCTATATATGTCTTGGCCTACATAACATAGATACCAGAACCTCATAGCCAAAGTGGTCGAAATGGACACCACCTGCTCAAGATGTTTAAGCTTAATGTGGCAGTTATAAGCTTTATGTGAACAAAACGGTTCAATGATTTAGCACTGATATGAGCAGATTGAGTCAAGGAGCAAGCATTGGCTAAGGGGATGCTATGCCATTATTGTCTGCTTGTGGAATTAAATAATGTGAAGATCGTTCTCTGTTGGAGTTAATAGCAAGGTGGACAAACATATTGGTTGGCCTAGTGGTAAGGGCTCAGACCAACATGCCTCAAGACATGAGTTCAAGTTCTCCTCTCTATTGGAGTTAATAGCAAGGTGGGACGAACACATTGGTTAGTTTAGTGGTAAGGGCTTGAGCCAACATGCCTCAAGACATGGGTTCAAGTTGTCCTCTCTGCTGGAGTTAAAATCAAGGTGGGACCAACACGTTAGTTGGCCTATTAGCAAGGGCTTGGGCCAACATGCCTCAAGACATGGGTTCAAGTTCTCCCACTAGCAACCTATTGCGACTCCTTATACCCCACTTGCAGGTTGTTCATCTAGCTCATGATCAATGACCATGGTGTGAAGTCTTAGCCAGAGAGCAGTTAGGGTGCTACTATGGTTACATTTGTTTTGTACATATTTGTTTAATTAGTTTACAATGTAAATTTTATATTATTAGTACAATATAAACTAATAATTTTCCATTAAGCTATCCTCCTAACATTACGAATTGTATATATTAGCGGGCGCCGGGCACTACCCTATACGTATGCAGCAAGACTTAATATGACATAGTATATTGGTGAATGCTGCCATAATTAGGGTTCTATAATAGAATATTTTATATTCTAGAGTTCTTTGGATCTATTTAAGGTTCATGCTTTGTGACAATTCTTTTGCATACATAAAGCAAAATCTCACTATCTCACCACTACAAGAAATAAGCTTATTTGCAACAACTAGAGTTCGTTACAAAAGCACAAAAAGCCATCGCAAATTTGTATTACCAACAACAAAAGGCCATCGACACAAAAGCGTCCTCACTTGCACAAAACAAAAAGAATGATATATTTGTAGAGATAAAAAGAAAGAAAAAAACTTGTAGAAATCTTTTTTAAGAAATAGACAATACTTAAAGTCGGGCAAGACTTAGGTACTAAGATTCTGCAATGCAGATTTTTTATCATGGAATGGAAATATATTTTTTAGTTAAGTAGCCACATGACTAAATCTTAAGAGGGAAACCTAAAGAACAGCACCTAAGGTATTGTACCTAATTTTTGTCCCTTAAAGTAATTGTTACTTTTTATATATTACACTCCATTACATAATATTTATATATTTCCATACATTGCGTGAGTCTGCTGCTAGTTATATTAAAACATGAATTGTGATTACAACCAAAGTTATTGAATCATCCAACACTAAATCCTAACATTTAAAAAAAAAAAAAAAAAAAATCAACTTATGAAGTTTACTATACATGCGATGCTCTTGAAAAACATAAACATATACATAAATTTATGTTTCTAAATATGTATATAAGAGTGTATCTCGTGAAAAATATAGTTCTATGATAATTAAATAACATTTATGATGATTAACATACAATATTCATCTAAATGATTCGAAACATATATTTCTATGATAACTAAATCAGATTTATATGTATTACTATGTGATATCATCTAAATGACATACAAAAATTTCATATTTGGAATTGAGTTAAAGATAATTCAATACTTTTGGAGATGTCTTTAGTTTTGGGAACTCTGCTCTATTTTGAAGGAGAAAATGCCTTTATTAAAGATACCATTGGGACACTAATACTAATTTCTTGTGTGTACTACTACTACTCTCTATCCCCTTATTCATTTTTTAATGAAAACTTGAAGTTATTATCACTGTTAAACCGTTCTATAGGTCCATGTTTGAGTAATGTATATTGCACTTTGGATATTATGTCTGCATGCCAATTCTACACCGTGATAATAAAATTGAAAATAACCTAATAAAAATTCCTAGTGGTGTCTAGGATGAGTTATAAAATTTCATGTTTATTTTACATGTTTGGTTGAGATGTGCCATAATTGCACATGCTTGTTTGGCTAATAAGTGCATACACTCATTCCTATTTTTCTACAATGATCTTGAGATCCATAGGCTTCTATTGATGATCTAATCTAATAATTACGAGATTCCATGATTATGTCACATATTTGATTGAGATTTTGATTATGTTATTATTTGGCTAGATGTGCACATAATTATACACCTACACATATAGATCTACATGTTTGGATGTCCAATTAGGATGTTATGTTTGGATTTATGCTGATATATGTATATCTTGACCATAATTACATGAGTATATTCTCTTGAAATTTCATATATGCTCATGAGTTAGATGTCTCTTTGATTAGCATGTAAAATTGACGTGCTTATGTATATTTTATGCATGTTGAGATTTACACACATTAAAAAGTATTTTTATGAGTAGTCCCATTGAAAATGCCATTTTACAAAAAAAGCCCTGTTTTTAAAAAAATTTCTCAAAAAACACTAATTTTAAAAGCCGTTTTATAAAAAGAGAGATGCTACGTCTACAACAATTTTACAACAAATCACAGGTGGTTAGTTGTTATTGGTTCAAATTTGAAACTAACACTAAGATTACTTTTTTGCCCCAATAATAACAACCAGTAATAACTTGCCACTTATGATTTGTTGTAAAAATGTTGTAGATATATCATTTCTCTTATAAAAAGCACTAAATTTTTGTTTTTGCTTTTTTAGGTATAGGATTGATGGCAATGGAAATCATAAATACTCTGTTGGAGATTGTGGTATTCCATTTCATATTTGGCAGCACTATACTTATAAGTCGGGGTGACATTTAGGGGCATAATGAGTATCCCATGTATAAGCTATTGTAACTATGACGGTGAAACCTCACAAGAGCAATAAACTTTTCTTCCCATATCTTAGTACCATAATAATAGCACATAAAATATACAAAGCTCCATGATAATTGTAATGTACCCCCTTGTACTAATTTGTTTGAATAATAAAAAATTGTATCGCATCAAAAAAAAAAAAAAAAAAAATTGTATTTATTCCAAAAAATGTTGCATAGCTTGAGTTAAAAAACTAAAACCCACCTGATCCCAATATCCACAAACCTCAATCAACGACTTTGATAGGCCAAACGGCTTAATGACGACCTTTGGATACTTTGGTGCATGTATGACATATTTAATATTCAATAAAATAAATAACACTTCTTTTTTGGTTTAAGGTTTTATTTTTTATTTCTTATTTTTGTATTCTATTTCTTTACATGGTTGTCAGGTGTCGTTTATTAGGAATAGAATACTGAATTTAAAATGATAAAAAAATTATATATAAAACACTAGTTAAAATATATATTATCTAAGTGATTAAATATCAAAATTTTCATTTAAAATTATCAACTTAGGTCTCCAAATATGTTGAGCTGGCATGAAGTTTATAATTCTTTAGTGGGACATTTGTATGAAGTGGTTAAAGTGGGAGTTATTCACAAGTATTTTTAGATGTAAAATTTTTTATCTTAAATTTGAGAAGTGAAATATTAGAAAATATAGTGTATGGCCATTTGTTGTTGTTGTTTTTGTTGTTGTTGTTGTTGTTGTTATTGTTATTATTATTATTATTATTATTATTATTATTGTTTTTGTTATTTTTAGTGTTATTGTTGTTGACTTTATGTAGTATCTTTGCCTGCAGAGTCAACTCATCAGAATTTAATGCCTAAGGCAATGATTTTAAAATAAATTTTTTTTTTTTATAATTAATTAGTAATATTACCACCAAGCCTTGTAGCCTAGTGGTACCCGGTTCCGTATGTAACCGTTAGCTCGGGGGTTATATCCCCCACAATTACCCAGCAAAAAAAATATATATATATATTTAATTAGTAATATTGAATCAATATAAAGTATTTAAATGTTTATCTCTTCTTGAGATACAAAATTATTAATCAAGTTTTTTTTGTCAAAATTTGTTGACATGTTATTCTTAATTGATAATATTGCTAATTCAATAAATCTAATGAAGCATTATATCAACTTTAATAAAAATATTATTTCTACTAAAATAATTATTGTGGTGGGGCCTTTTTAAAAAAAAATTGGAATGAACTTTATTTTATTTATTTTTAAACAATTATTCACTCACAAGATATGGAGTCCATATTCATCGTTGTGGAAAATTAATTTTTATGCCTCAAATAAGTTAAAAAATAAGTTCAGAAGGTGTAAACTTTCTAGTGATAATTGTGATAAACACTTTCTATTTAGGGGAAAATTTTTCATTTGAGTCTAAAAAATTTAATAATAACAAAAAAAACAACTTATTTCACTACATATAACTCTATTATTTTTATCTAAAAACACATGATCACGAACTATTATGTCAGCCAGTGGCAGAGTTAGGAATTTTTTCTAGAAGGCAAACTAAATATATTAATGTTGTACCATATTACCTTCATGAATTAAGGTTAACTTAACAAATTTTTTTAAAAAACTTAACAAAATTATACCATATGTTCTTTCTTAGTATTTAAATAATTTATAATTGATTTTAAATCTTTTTTTTTTGTTTTTTGTTATAATCTCTTTTTCTATATACACTATGATACCCAAACCCGATGGTACTTGCTTAAGAGGGAATGGGCTCCCAATTTATTTGTTGGTGGGTATGATTAAAGTCCTACTATGGAAAACCTCAAATGCTGCCTTGACAGCCCAACTGTAAAATACTAGGGATTTCCCTTTGTATTGCTCTCCCTTCCCTAGCGTGTTTCCCTTCTCACCTTCTCTCCTATCTCTCACACCCTAATTTTTGCCAACCTCCTCTCCTCTATCTTACCTTCCCTTTTGTAGTCTCCCCTTAGTGGGGTCTAAATGATTACCTTTCTACTTTTTTTTCACGTGGTCCCCACCTCTGCCCAGAATCCCTAGTAAATTAGTCTTTGTTTAGGATTATTTTGAAACTTGCACCTAATGTCGAATAGTGCTCGGCAACAGATTCTCCCAAGGTACTAGCAATGCTCGGGGGGTCCGTTTAAGTATCGGCTTCTACCCCTGTGGTTAGCATTGACCCTATCTATGTTACTGGGTTGAGCCCAACCCGATATTTACGGGTCACAACTGCACACCGATCCTATGTCCACACACACACAATTAAACAATCACTTAGTTAAATTTGCTTAATAAGTGAATACAATTTTTTTTCTTATAGTAGAACAAAACCAAACAATTGAAGTAAATTTGTCTTTATCTTAATATCTGAACATACAAAGAAGTATATAACAATAAATGAAATTAAATTATACATACTACTATTATCAAATATAACTATTCAAACAATCAATTTAGCCAAAAATACACAAATCATTTGACAAACAAGAATCTAAAAATAACTTAATTTAATTATTCAAAGCAACTATTATCAAATAACCAATAGCAAATCACTACTAGCATAAAAAATTAAGCGAAAATACACTTTTGGTCTCTATATTTTGGGTTAATTACCATTTTGGTCCCAACTTTTTTTTTTCAAACAAAATCTCATCCTACTATTCTTTCCTATATTTATATACACCATCTTATTCAACTTTGATCCGTGCATTGCACATAAAAAATTGTAATAGCCAATTAGCTCTGGCTCAAATGTAACTCCCTGGTGGATGAGTCCTTAATTTCATTTGTAACTTAACCAATAATAATATTGATAAATTAAGCAAATATTAACTTAGAACAAGTTCAATTCCAAGAATGTGTACAACATGAATTGGAGAGAACCATTAATGAAAATTGAAAATATTAAAAAGATTACTAGAAGCATAACAGACTTTGTTAACTTAAACATTAGTTAATTGGGACAAAGTATTTGTTTTTGTTGTAATAGAAAAATAACATATTGTCTAACCAAGAGAGAGAGAGAGAGAGAGAGAGTGTACATAAGGTGCTGCAATTGCTTGAGGGAGTCCAAATACGCTTTGAATAGGGTTTTGAATTCAGGAGAAACCTCGCCATTCTCCGATTGC
Organism: Notholithocarpus densiflorus; assembly: GCA_030021035.2. NCBI lineage: Eukaryota > Viridiplantae > Streptophyta > Magnoliopsida > Fagales > Fagaceae > Notholithocarpus > Notholithocarpus densiflorus. The sequence continues at coordinate 69,748 of JARYZH020000663.1, forward strand.
TGCATCTCCATTCCCCACCAACTGATCACACACACACACAGGCGCTGATGATGAGTTGAAACTTTGGGCCATCTTTATAATATGGGTCTCCTTATTGGACTGCTATTGGGCTATTTATTTGGATGGATTTAACAACACTCAACAACTTGAACAAAACAAGAGCTTGACTCTAGACTTTTTGAGACTTTATAATCACACAAGTTTTGGCCCTACAAATAAAATGAATCAATTACAGAGTTACAGGCACAAACAAAAAATTTTGGATTCCAAAAAGTTTCACATGAAGGGTTAAAAAAAAAACTAAAATCCAAATTGCATCATCTAAGTTTGACTGAAATTTAACTCAGTTCTCTAATTTTACTTTTATTCAACTAAGTCCTTTAAGTTTCAAAAAAAAAAAAAAAAAAAAAAAACTAAGTCCTTTAAGTTTCAAATTTATTCAATATAGGTATTTAGTCCAATTCTATTAAAAAATTTCTGCTAAGTATGTAATAAAATAATGAAAAAAAAATTCTCACATAAAAAATCTATAAAATATTTTTTAGTAATTTTATAAAAAAATTTCAAGTGAGGAATTTTTTTTGTTAATGGAAATTTTTTAACGAAATTATACGAAAGACCTAAATTGAATAAATTTAAAACTTAGATGATTCAATTGAACAAAAGTAAAGTAAGAAAACTGAAATGAATTTAGTCTAACTTGGATGATGCAATTTGCATTTTAGCCAAAAAAAAAAATCACATTATAATGGGTAATATACACAAGTCAATCACAGCCAACAATTGAGTAGGAGGATTGAAACAAGTAGCCAGAAAAATATTGTGAAACCTCTATTCATTCTGAGAAATTAATGTTTTAATGATTGTAGTAAATTGTTAGTTTAAGATTTTCAAGATATTCATCATCTAGAACTTTTAATTTTTATGCCTGGACTATAGTCCAAAAGGCTCAAACTTTCAAATGCGCACTAATAATTGTGATCTACTCTTTCTATTTAGGGGTTATTATTACGATTGTATTAGCGGGCCCAATAATTATGCTGGTCAACCTCTTTTTTCCTTTAGTGCCCTCATGAGTTAGAATGTACAAGCTTCTTTACCAGTCACACACGTAGAAATTGTTTTGAATATTAATCCTCTCGTGATATTGCCATAAATTACACATTCAATCCTTTTACTATTTTTTTTTTTTTTGAGAAATAATTACAACATGCTGCTAAGCCCGCAGCTCGAACCCTTTTACTATTCTAATTGTACTCATTCAGCTCAAATTTAGTCCACTAAGCTAAGCTAGCTTCCACTTTTGTACAACCATGCTCTACAAAAAACCAAACTCTCTCTTCTAAGGATTTATGAAACACTCACATTTGAACCTTCTAGTATGCATAGTTGCCCCAAACCCAATCAAAGTAAAAGGAAACTATAACAGATTATGGTCTATCCATGACAGTAGGGGTTAAGGATCACACTTAAAATGATGAATTTTACTTAAAATGATTTGACACCCCATTTATTAAATAAAAAATAAAAAATAAAAAATAAAAGCCTTATGTGTTATCAAAAAAATAAAAATATAAAAGCCTTATTTTGATCCTAGGCAATTTATGCATTAGAATAAATTAAAAAAAAAAAATAGAATTGATTCAAAAAGTTTAATATGAATTCCACGCACACAAAATATGTTAAACACATATAAGAGATACCAAATCTAAAGAACCACTAATAAGTTTGTAAAAGCACACATATTTGGTAAGAATGTGAAAAACAAAGAACCACTTCAATAGCAAAATCATTATAGTAACCAGCTTGGATCTATGTCCACTGTAGCCAAGTAATCAGGCTTCTCTCTTCCTGTTCCTGTATATACAATTAACCATTATATTATAACTTACTACATTATGCCCAACTAAGACAAACAATCCAAAATGGTTCCGTACCAGCAGAAAAGCAATAAGCTATAGATAGAAAAACAGCTCAAATCAACTAGTCCACGCATAGAAAAGGATTTTAAGTGGTAGAGTTTGGAGGTGAGGAACAAAAAGGAATAAAGCCTAGGGCACAACACATATGTCTGAACTCTTCAAGGTTAAACATATTAAGAAACTAATCTGGCCATATATAGCACTGCACAAAATAAATAATGAGATGCAAGAAACTGCTTCATTGAAATCCAAGAGTCTATTGTTGGGCTATATATTTGGGTGGATTTAACGAGACCCAACTTGGGAAATACATGAGCTTGAGTTTGGGCTTTTTGAGACTATAATTACATTAGTTTATCGGCCCCCTGAATTAATGGAATTACTTTCTTCTTCTTTTTTGCTGAATAATTAAAGGAATTAGAATTACTTACAACTTACAAGCCTCAACCAAAATATTAATTTGGACCTAAAAAAGAATGATATACTGTGGTTAGCGTAAAAAAAATTCACATCATATTGGGTCATATACATAGTCAATTCACAGTCAATATTTGAGTAGAAGGCTTGAAACAGGTAGTCAGAAAAACCACTGTGAAATTCTCTTGTAAAAATAAAACATTGTGAAACCATATTCATTCTGGGAAAATTAACGGTTTGATGATTGTAGTAAACTTTTAGTTTAAGATTTTCATGATATTCAACATCTTGAAATTAATTTTCATTTTCATGCCTCAGGCCCTCAACTAAGTTCCGACATTGCAAACGTTCTGATAATAATTTGTTTGCTACTCTTGCTATTTTGGAGGATTTTTGATATATCATAGAAGAGGCTAACAAAGAACAATATAACTTAACATCACCATTCACCCCCAAAATCAAAGGACAACGTATCAAAACCAGTCTGATAGTTTAATATATATTATTATATATGTGAATGACGAACAGAACAAGATTGAACAATCTGTCCACTTAATCTTGCTCAACTAATTTTCCAAAGCAAACAGTCCTATACATATTGGTTGTAACAGCAGCAACAGTGTATAGACACTTTGAATTAGTAAAGTCGACCACCTATACACCACTTTGAAATCATCCGATAAAATCATCAAAGTTACGATTTCACTTTCGCTTCTCTTCGACAAGCAGATAAACACCACTTTTAAGTATATAAGTATATAAGTATCAACTAGCCACAGTTTCTAGTTTTTCTTGAGAATTAGTTTAATCATCTCGATTCACAGTTTTCACGGTCTTACCCACAGTTTCTAGTTTTTCTTGCTTTAAAAAAAAAAAAAATTTAATTCCGGCTTTCCATAATTAAATAAATAAATAAATCAGACTAAATTAGTGTTTAATTCTCAGTTAAACTGGCTGATCCGTCCAGTTTTTAAAACCACATTAATAATATAGTATGTTATTGCATGCTTCGGAAAGTCAAATCATTAACTCTGAGCTTATGCCTTACGTTGCACTTAATTTAAGTCATTGCATCTATGTTTGTCATGGGCAATTGGGACTTTAAGTGTACTAAATAATGTTTTCTGGTTCTTTTGACCTATTCCAGTGCAGTTGCTTGGCAATTGAATTAACACTTACTCGTCCAGGAAAACAAGTGCAAGTTGAAAGGGATGTGGAACATTCTAAAGATATAGATGCACGTGATGGGGATCTATGCATCATTGTATCTTGTTCACTCAGCACAGACAAAGCTGTTAGTATTGTTTGTTTTAGTTATGAAACTATTATACTAACAAGTTTTATTTCGCTTTCTATGCTTTTTTTTTTTTTCGCTAATCACGCTTTCTATGCTTCTTATTTATAGAAGATGAAGAACTGGTTAGTTATGATAATTTCCTTATCAGTAAGCATAAAATTGCAGGAAATCGAGTTCATAAAGCAGGGGAGCTTGAGTTCCAAGGAGCTTGACGCTTTTGTATATGTTTTAGGATTAGGTGGTGGAAAGTTGGGACAAAATTGGACCTTTGGAAGTGGAAGAAAACCTCAGGAAGGTGCTGTAAGGGTGCAATCTGCAGACAAATCCATTGCTAGTCTGGAGTCAATAGAGTGAAAATTTATGGAGTTAATGAAGCCCGTGTCTCTTCCTCAAAAAAAATGGAATTACAACTTATTTTAATTGCTTTTGTTTTAATAAAATGGTTCAAAATGAGACCAAGTATATCATCTCCTTTTATCAAAATCCGAAAATGGTAAGGAAAGTGTTTTCTTCAAAAGTAATGCTTTTACCACGTTGGATCCTTTTCCCTAAAAAAAAAAAAAAAAAAATCCGAAAACCATGTTTTCAAAAAAAGAAGTGTTCTTGCCACGTTAAAAAATATGTTTTCAAAAAATGCTTTGCCATTCTCTTTTCTCAGAATCTCAAAAGTTGGCCTTTTCAAGTAAATAATTAAAATGCTTTCAAAATAACAAAGTTCTCAAAAGGAAAGTGTTTCCTTGAAACCTTTCACCCAAAAAATGTTTCTTTTTTAAAGTGTGGTAACTTTCTTTTCGTTAGAATAGGTGTAGTTGTGGGGATTGTTTTCAAAGCTCATTTCCTTGAGTTTTTGAATAGAATAGGAGTCTTCCTTCTCACCTAGGGTGAACTCTCTTCTTCCATCACTTGTTTTCTCGTGAACCTGTGCTGGCTCTTTCCGTGTACACTCATAGATTCAGATTTCATTGATCGCATCAGCAAAATAACGCTCACTAGAGATGAAGGTGAGGAGATCCAGGTTCGACTTACTCATCATGAGAAAGCCCTTGAAGCATGCTCCCTCAGCTTGATAGGCAAATTCCTTGCGACTAGGTCTCTTAACCTGCGATTGACTCAATGACTAAATATATTCAATTAGGAGACCTCATTTTGCAGGGCCAAAATGGCCAAATAACACTGTTGGCCGAAATATTTTGCGATCTACCACTGTTTTGAAAATATTTAGGGATATACCACTATTTTGAAATTCAATTCTTCAAACTTGAATTTTTCGTGTAACTTAAGTTCCAAGAACTTGAGTTCCATTAAAAATAGCCATCGTGGCACCCAGGGGTGGAGCCACGTAGTGGCTTGGGGGAGCCTTGGCCCTCGCAAAAAAAAAAAAAACATTAGAGTATGTGGAAAAAATAATTGGGCCTCCCTAATGTTGGACATCCGGCCCCCCATACCCATATCTCCAAAAATTCTCCCAGACCCCAGCTTTAGTTCTAGGCCTTATATACTCCAAATAAAACAAAAAGCTGGCCCACTTACATTTAAATACTTAAAAGTCCACACACTAACAACAAAATATCATTTTCTCTCAATCTCAAAAAACCCACCCCACCCACGGAATTCCTTATTCCCTTTACTTCTTATTCTTTTCTCTTTTTTTTGTCTTCTTTGATACACTTCCACTTCCAACTGGTACCGCTGCCTACCAGCCCCCAAAACTCAGCATCAGTCCTCTGTCCTCACAATCCAAAAAAAAAAAAATATTGACCAATTTTTTCTTTCTTCTTGCTTTCTAAAACAAATCACCCAGCATATTTCATTGTCAAATTTCAGGATTTGGAACTTGGTGACTGCCTGGTGAGTTTTCTTCTCTTTCTTAAGCATTAGACATTCATCTCTTTTTAGTATGTTTTTTTTATTTTCTCAACTATCTACACCTAAATATTCACATGCTCTTTATATTTTCATAGATTTTTAGAGAAATACATGATTGAAGGCATGGGGAGATTGTTTGTGATGAGTCTTGAAGGGAAGATCTAAAGTTCTAGGCAGAGGCAGTAGGCATTGCCACACAGCCCACACCCATCTTTGCACTTTGTGAAGACAAAGCTTCTAAGGTAAATTTTTTTTGATTTATTACCTATTTTTGATTAGTTAGATATCATGTGGCTGTGGGTGTTGTTAAATTGTTTGGTTTATGTTGTGTACCAATACTTGTGTGTTTAATTTTTGTTTTTGTTTGAGGGGTTATTATTAATTAAAGTCGTATTAAAAATGGGTTGACTGTTTAAATTATAGTGGAAATTTTGTTTTTTCTTGAGTATGAATAACATCCATATAACTAAGTAAAAATTTCTAATTAAAATTTTATTTTTTAAAGTTCTTTTCAAGTTAATTTTTGAGTCGTATTCTTAAAGCTAAAAGAATTATGAGCAAACGAAAAAAAATTGATGCATTCTTTAAGAAAAAAGATGTTAGCAATTCAAAAATTAGGACACCTGTGGCTGTAGAAACAAATGTTGATACTTCAATGCCTGATGAACACCCCTCCAAATGTTCAAGAATTCAATCTGAAGAGATAGATCGTGATCCAAGATCACGTAAACAAATATGTGAATTCCCTATCAACAAACAAGATGAAATCCGACGAGCTTATCTCAAAGAAGGTCCATATCAACCTAAAAATATAGACTATCTATACAACGATGATACTCATCGTCGTCGATTTCAACCTTCATGGTTTGAATCACATAGGGATTGGTTGGAATACTCACCTTCAATGGATGCAATATATTGTCTACCTTGCTACCTTTTTGGTAAGAAACCAATAGGTCGTCCTGGATCAGATGCATTCATTTCAACAGGTTTTAATAATTGGAAAAAGGTGAATGATGGAATGAATTGTCCTTTAATTCGTCATGTAGGGAAAGATCCAAACTCCCCACATAAAATTGCTGTGAAATGTTGCGAGGATTTAAAGAATTATTCATGACATATTGACAAGCTAATTGAGAAACAAACGTCAAAAGAATTAGAGAATAATCGGTTGCGGCTCAAAACCTCAATAGAGTGTGCTCGATGGCTAGCATTCTAAGCTTGTGTTTTTAGAGGTCATGATGAAAGCCTTGATTCAAAAAATAGAGGTAATTTTATTGAATTGATAAAATTCACATCAACTTTCAATGACAAAATAGCTAGTGTTGTCTTGGAAAATGCTCCACGAAATGCCAAATATACATCACCCACAATTCAAAAGGAGATTTTGCATATTCTTGCTAGTAATATGCAAAATGCTATTTGTGAAGAAATTGGAGATGCAAAATTTTACATTCTCGTTGATGAAGCCCAGGATGAGTCGAAGAGAGAGCAAATGGCCATTATTTTAAGGTTTGTTGATAAAAATGGTTTCATTAAAGAGCGTTTCTTTCATGTTGTGCATGTTAGAGATACTACTGCGTTGACCCTAAAGAAGGAGATATGTGCTGTCCTTTCTCGTTACAACCCTCACATTGAGAATATTCGAGGTCAAGGATATGATGGAGCTAGTAATATGCGTGGTGAATGGAATGGATTACAAGCTCTATTTCTTAAAGAATGTCCATTTGCTTATTATGTACATAGCATGGCTCATAGGTTGCAATTGGCTTTAGTTACAGCATCTAGAGAAGTAAAAGTTGTTCATCATTCTTTGATTATTTGACTAATATTATCAATATTGTCGTTGGTTCTAGTAAGTGTAATGATGAATTGCAATATGCTCAAGGGGAACAAATTGAGAATATGATTGCTTCTAATGAAATTGAGACTGGAAGAGGAGCAAACCAAATTGGTACTTTGCAATAGGCTAGAGATACACGTTGGGGATCTCATTTTCAATTTATTTGTAGTTTGATAAAAATGTTTGATGCAACTTGCAAAGTTATCAATACTATCTCTGAGAAAGGGACTAATTATAAACAACATGGTGATGCCGAGAAAACTTATCAGGTATTAACATCATTTGAATTTGTTTTAATTTTGCATATGATGAAAGAGATTATGGGAATTACTAATATTCTTTGCCAAGCTTTGCAACAACATTCTCAGGATCTTTTAAATGCCATGCATTTAGTTTTAACTACAAAATCACTTATTCAAAAGTTGAGAGATGATGGATGGGAGCCTTTACTTGCTAGTGTTACATCATTTTGTGGACAACATGAAATTGATATTCCTGATTTAAATGCTCGTTACACTAAAGCTCGAGGTAGATACCGTCGTCAAGATGAAGCTTTGACAACAATAGAACATCATTTAAGAATTGACATATTTACAGTTGCAATAGATTTTCAATTGCAAGAATTGAATAGTAGATTTTGTGAGCTAACAGCAGATCTTCTTACTCTTAGTTCAGCATTAAATCCTAAGGATGCTTTTAGATCATTCAAAATTGGTGATATTTGCAATTTGGCTGAAAATTATTATCCTCAAGACTTCACTAAGCAGGAAATTTGTCTTTCAAAGCATCAATTGCAACATTATGTCTATAGTGAACTAGACAGTTTTTGTATGTTTATTAATGTTTAAGATATATCAAAATTGAAATTTCATATTCAATAGACTTATGATTTATGTTTTTTATATCAATACTTCGAATCGGCCCCCCCATATAAAAATTCCTAGCTACGCCCCTGGTGGCACCCAATGAGCTAGACTTTTTTTAATTTAAAAAAGCCACGTGGAACTCGAGTTCAATAAACTTGAGTAGTAATGTGTTACTCAAGTTTTATAAACTCGATTACCATAAAATTGAGGTCCATAAGCTCTCTTCTTTCACTTCAGTGTGTCCCACACGCTATCTTCTTTCACTTCAACATGTCCCACTATCCCACACGCTTGTCTTTCTCAGCTTTCGCTTACGTATCCCTTCCTTCACAGCATTACTCCCTCTCTCCCAACACTTCCAATTCCATAGTTCTATAACAAACAAAAACTATTTCCTCTCTCTCTCTCTCTCTCTCTCTCTCTCTCTCTCTCTCTCTCTCTTTTGTTGACTAATCATTTTTGACGAGTAGCGTACAAATAGTTGTCCATTACATGGACAACCGTAAGTGCATTCAAGTCAGACATAACTCTCTCATTCAAGCCAGATGCAGGAAACAATTACAAAGTCATTAACAAATGCTTTCATGAGCCGCCTCATGTCCATTACAAACATCTTTATGAGCCGCTCAACTATTAATCACCCAGCTCAGGCACAACGCCAAGGGGAGATCAACAAACTTTGCAATAACTCATCAAATGGCTATATAAAGCCATAAAGAGCAAGTAAGTAAAAGATAATTTCATATACACTAAGCTACATTATACGTTAGAGATTTCCTAAGAGAAATTTACTAATTCAACCATCAGAGGGTCCTTGGCTGGTTCCATCCCGATGTCTTTCATCGTCACTTTCTTTCTTCTTGACAGGAAGTCTGGTTCGTCCATCAAGACTAACGAGGAACATATTAACGAGGCACTTTCGTGTTTTATCAATTTTATTAAAGAATAAAGTAATGTACATATAAGGGGGTCCTAGGGCTACCATAGGCTAAACCTACTAGTCTGAGCACTAGGACAAGAAAATACACTGAAAAAACACAACCCAAGAAAAGTAGCTAGTGGGTCTTCGAGTTAACTAAGAAAGTGAAGATTGATACGTGTGCATTTGGTTACACTTTTAGAGCCCAAAACACACGTTTCCAAGTCCAAAATCCAAAATGCGTGTTTGGTAAATTATTGCCATCGCACGTTATCAAAAAGTGGCTTTTTCGATGGACTATCACGTTTTCATATTGGACCTTGGAGCTGTGATGCTGAAACGCAAATATAGATATCATGTTACTGTTGGTCATTTTCAGCATTATCCCTAAACTACCCTTATTTTTATTTTGAAATCCCAATTTTACCAAGATCTCTATTAAAAAAAAAAAAAATACCGTCATGTAGGAGAAGAATTTCTCTACACTCTATGCTCCCTCCTCGTTAATTGCAAGAAGCCCAAAAGAAAAATCACACCGTGCAAGTAGTAGTGGTTCTTCTTTCTTTTCCTTTCCTCCAACTTCTAACCAACCAAACAGACTACAAAATTCTAAATCAAATGTGCAATTTTCAATTCCAACATAAACCCATAAACCCACTGCTGCTCCGAGCTTCTTCTTCTTCTACTGCAAGCTTCTTCTTCTCTCACTTTTTTTTTTGTGTATAATATATTTTCTTTCTTCTTGTCTTTTGGGTGATGAAGAATTGTCTTTTGGGTGAAGAAGAATAACAAAAGAAGAGATAAGATGGTGAGTGGAGGAAAAGAATAGAAATTTGATGGGAATGGGGAAGAAATAGGTGGATGAGAAAAAAGTGAAGGAAAAAAGAAAAAAAAAATAAAAGTAGTTTGAGTGGGATACGTGTACATCATGTAAGGAAATTTACCAAATAAAAATTACAATTGTGTTATAACACAACAAATTTTCACAATAGATGAGGTATCAAATCTTTCATATGTCAAAATAAAATTTAATAAATTAATAAAATATTAGACTAGGATTGACCACAACTAAAAACAAAGAGTATTGTAAAAATATTGTGACATTTTATACTTTTTTAAATTAGTACTATTTTTCTTTAGAAAAAAAAAATAGTGCTATTGATAGAATATTGTTATAACAATCTATATATATATATATATATATATAATAGGAGAAGCTGAGAGAAAGTGAATTCCTACATTTAAGGAGGCATTGACAAATTGGAAAAAAGACTCCTTAAAATGCTGCCACGTATACAACTTTTTAGTAAAACAGCCGCACGTTACAACGTTTGGCCTTTCAAAACTCTGCCACGCTTGCAATTAAAAAACTGGTTAGAAAAAAACCCAGTTAAAATAAAATAAAATAAAGGCGTTGCAATTAAGAAAACCCTACCGATTTCTTTTCATCAGACTGCTTAATATTTTTCTCTCTCTAAACAAAAAAACAAGAGATACTGTGATACAGAGAAAGGGAAGGAGGAAAAAAAAAAAACTTGCAATCCAGTGAAGAATCGTGCGATCAAACGTTCGTCCCAGAGGTATTGAGAGAGAGGCGATGAAATCGAGAGAGAGGCTATGAAGACACGGAGAAAGAAATAGAAAAAGAGAGAAGCGATGAAGACACGGTGAAACAAACAGAAAAAGTGAGAGGCGATCCTGGTACATGGAGAAAGAAGAGATCGCCTTTCTGTTTCTGATAAAACGGCTCTCTTCCCACAAACAACGCCTCTGATGGGTTCTATTCTTTCTCTGATTTATTTATAGGTAAATTAGATCTGTTATATGCATTCAATTTTTTCAATTTGGTTCTAGATTTGGATTCAAAAATTAGGGCTGAAGAAATCAGGTTCTAATATGTGACTATTCTTTTTTTAATTTTTTCGGTAATAGATTTTTTTCAATTCGTCTATTTTGGAATTAAATCATTCAATTTCAAAAATTAACTGGTTAAAATACTATGCACACAGAGATAGAAATAGAGAAAGAGAGGCGATGAGGCCTGGGACACGAAGAAAGAAACAGAGAAAGAGGCAGAGTTCAATTTCCCCACCACCGTCCGTTCCGTTTCCAGATTCAGACCACCAGATTGCCAGAACCGACATCGACAACGGTACATTTTTTTGCTCAATTTTGTAGGTTTGGGTATAAAGTTTAGATTTGATTCGTTTTTGTTATGGGTTTTTGGATTCTCTATCAAAATGTTTGTTTTCTCAATTTTAGATTTTTGCTTTTGTTTTGTTTTTTTAGATTACAGATATCACTAAAAATATTGATTTTAGTTTGGGTACTTCTGTTTCTAATCTTAACGAAATCTTTGGGATTAAATAAGTATAGAGTTGAATGTTGCATTGATATTTATTTTAGGTTTTTTTGCCGTATACCCATTACCAGTAAAGTTATTTATTTATTTATTTTTCCAAATTTGGGGATTGAATATGATTTAGGTTTGAATTTTTTGGTTGGATTGCTTTACCCCACCGGAACCACAATCACAAAGAGAAACAGTTCTTAAGGCGCACATCGGAATGAGAGAGACTAAAAGTTTTAAGGAAAAAAAATCAGTTCTAATTCTTATTATTAAGATTTGTATATTCCTTTTTTTTGTTAATGCTATTGTTCTCTTCTTTCTTTCTTCTTATTCTCTGAATTCTATTTGGTTTTTCTTTTCTTTCTTCTTAACTTTTTTTTTTTTTGTCTGCAACCGTTCTATGGCAGTTTTTGTTGAAAGGAAAAACCTCAGTTGCTGTAAAAAACTGTTTCAATATCAAACAGGAAAAAATTGGGTCTTTTAGAATAACGACGTAGAGATTTGAGATTTTAATGTAGAGAAAGAAAAATAAAAGTCTTCACACACAGTCAAATTGCCAAAATCGTTACCTGTAAAGTTTTGTTTTTAATTCTTAAAATCTTTAAAATACTTTGGTTTGATAGGGGCTCATTTGCATTAGACGAAATTTTTGAAGAACGAAGTGGATCTTAATCAGAAAGTGTTGAAGCCCAACTGAAGATTTTTGGCAAAAACAAGTTTGAAGAGAAGCCAGTAAGCACCACAGTTTTGAAATTTTCTAATTTGCATTTTTTAAATAGAATAATTTGCATAAGTTTATGATTTGTTTTTAGCATGGCTCTTCATTAAAATTTATCTTTATACTGTTGAAAGCAACAATGTGTGCTAATTAAAAAGTAGATTTGGGTGTTTTGTCATTTGATGAGTTGCCTTGAATGTGTTTGATTATAGTTGTCAATTGGACTCGCATTAGAGTTGTGATTGAGATTTATACTACTTTGATTCAAAAGAACAAAAAACAAGCCCTCTCTCAAAACTCTTATTTCAATGAATGAATTATGTAGACTGCTTAAACTATCTTTTGGAATTGTCTTCCCAGTTTCAAGCTTCTTTTTTTCTTCTTCCTTGGGTAAACAATATTGAACTTCTTCTTTTCTTCGTTTGCAATGGCAGAAAAGCACTTAGCATCAAAACTTTGGTAGTTAAGGACTAGAAAAACTTTATTTTAATTTTTTGTCTGCAATATTATAGATCCATATTTCAAAATTTCTTTTCCTTAAATCAATGGTTGTGTTGTAATTCTTAACTAAATTATTTGACCCATGAAATTTATGACTATTTATGTTTTCTATGTTGGTGTTTTAGCTTTGCTTGAACTTGCAAGAAGGATAATTTCAGAGATATTTGAAGGCTTAAGCCAAGGGTTTGCATCTAAAAGATATAATTTTTTTTTTCTCCCTGTGGGATCTAAATGATCACATAATAACTTTTAAAGTGGAACAAATAACTTTTAAAGTGGAATAAATAGACTTCACAAGTCTATTTGCTCAGTGCTATATACCTTAAGTGAACAAATATTGGTCGCCTTAGTATAAATTTTAAGTCGAAAAGAAAAAAGGTATTCTGCATATGCGTAATAAATTAGATAGATAGTTAATTTTCTATTATATATATGAGGAAATAATCTCATTTTAATATATATATATATATATCTACATATATATATATATTTCTTTTTTCTTTTTTTGGAACTTTAATGTTTAATGTTACAAACTTCTTCATCTCTAACAAAGCCCCCAACTCCTTAAAGTCTGCAACAGTTTCTATTCATATGAATTAAATATTCTATACACTATCTAAAAAAGAAATTTTGAGCCACTATAATGAGAATTGTTTTGATACTTATTTATTTTTTGTAGCTATGATCATATATTTTTGGATAGTGGGTCATCTTTGTTTACTATAGGTTTCATGCCTCCACAATGCATGTCAATACCATGTAATGCTGAAGTAGGTATCTTAATTCTTTAATTTTTAGGTGTTAGTTCTAAATAAGTTGGCTTCCTGTCAAAATGATTGGATATGGAGTTACATGGTTTTTTTTTTTTTTTTTTTTTCAATTCGTTAATCAAGATAACGTTAAGTTTCATTTTCATTGTCCAAGAATATATACTCTATTTTGTGGCTTTAGTGTTCTACTCTAATATGTATGGACTTCATTATAACCACTATGTTCCATTTTATTGATCACTTATTGATAGATTTTGTAGCTATCTGAATTCTAGGCAGTACATGAACCACTAACAAATGCAGAATCAAGGTTTGATTAGTCGTGGTCCAAACCTTCATTTTTCAGATTTAAATTTTCACTGAACTGCTGCATTGCTTTTTACAATTCAACCCATATTTTCAATGTTTTCTTAGGCTTCGTTTGCAGTATTTCTTTCATCTTTCTCTGCTGCAATTTAAAATTACTATGCTTTTTTTTTTTTTTTGAGCAATAGGAAATAATGACTGCAATTATATGGATTGCCCTCTTTGCAGTTTCACTAAGAATAGTTAGGTATACAAAAGTGCTCACCACAGCCCAGAAAGGAAACCAAAAATCCATAAACTGATACCAAAGCAGTAGTAAAAGTGTTAAACTTGAAACTAAAATCTTATGAATAGTGGAGCTAAGCAAGATGTTTTGCACAGATCATGCACCTGTAGAGCAGTAAAAGATAGATCACACCAGTTACACATCACACGCATGATACAATGCACTTGAAATTCCACTAGAAATGAATTGGATCTTACCTTCTATTGTAGGACTTTAAAAGTAGGAAGTAAGGCTACAGCATTTGATGCAACATGAAAAATAGTTTGCAATCTCTGCTCAAATGGTTAAGAGATGTCATTTTTTGGTTTCACATGCTGTGCAAACCAAAAACCAGCTCAGCTAGATGTTACATAGATCACTATTATCCATAGAAACATCATGCCAATTTAAATTAAATTAAAGGGAGTAGATATGTCATAGAGTCTAAAGAGAATAATTGCACAGATCACTATTACCCATAGAAATCCTTGGGTAAAGTATAAGCGAAAACCAGATTTCACTTATACTTGAGCTTACTACATTTTCTGTTTTAGAGCATTTTGGTTTCTTAAGTTATATTTAAACTTAATTAATCTGTGCCTTGCTACTTTGTGTTTTATCAGTTGGGCATGAAATATAGATGTGGTTTTGATCTTTGCAATATGTGATGAGCATGAGAGTTATATCATTTTTGTGAAATGAAAGTTATGTTTTTCTCACCTCTTAAGTTTGACTATTTGATCGTCTGGGTGTTTCTTTTAAATATTATTAAATATTATTCGCATATACTTTAAATGAAAACATGACAAATGTTAATGCCTAACTGATTAAAAAAATTTGTAGGTAACTATCGACTGTCATTCACATAGGCAACAAAGCTCTACATCAACAAAGCTCTACAAAGTCACAAAGGAAATTATGCCAAAAGGACCTCCTAAAGGACTAGATGGATAACTTTCTTACATAATAGAAAAATAGTTGCTGAAATAGAAGACTTGGAAGCATAAAAAATGCTTAAGAATTATGCACCAAGTTCTATTCTTCATACCCTTTTCTTATTTACTTAATTTTCTGTTTTATTTCAGATTATGAGAGATTTAATTTTCTGTATTTAGGCTATGGTTTTGTAATCTGAGCATCCTAAGACTCTTCTATCAACATAAATTTAAGTTTTGTAATATATGTGATTCTAATTTTGAACTCAGTTATAATTGTAAATTGTAATTCATTTGTCTTTGTTAGATTGCCGTACTATTCAGTGCAGCCTTATTTTGGGAATACAAGATTGATGAAAATTGAGAATGCTATGAGTATGCATTTTTATAGGTGCTACATTAAAAAGCTTATAATTTCAAGTAATGAATCTGAGTCCTAATTTTAAGTACTGAGCTTGATTGTTGACCTTCTAGGTTTATATTATACAAATAACAACTAAAGACCATGAACAAGGCAAATATTTGGAGTTGAGAAAATCAAAATGTAAACCATTACAGGAGATCTCCAACTTTTGGAAAACTAAATATTAGGAAACCTATTAATCTATTGTGCTTGGTCTCTTACTTTTTTCCTTTTTTGAAGTCAAGTTGTTAAAGTAATAGGAAAGCTGTTAGTCTTTTAAATAAATAAAAAAGAATAGCATAATCTTAACATATGTACAATTTTATCACAACTAGATCAAATTAATTAGTGACATGCAAAGCCAAGATTGTTAATGTTAACAACAGATGGGGTATTATTTTTGCATGTCTTATATGCGACACAAAGGTCAAACCTATCAAAGGAGTTTTGTGGTGTGAGTGATGTAAAGGTGAGCCTAAATTATAAAATGATCCCGCGCATTGCGCGGGTTAAATGCTAGTTTCATAATAAAGTTTACATAATAAGTTGTTATTGGTTCTCATCTAGACTTACTAGTGACATTATTTTTTTTTCCTATCATTAACAACTTGTCATATAGAATTTTTTGTGAAAATGTTGTGTCTATAACTTGCATTAAGAGAGGTAATAAAAACAAAGTATTCTCTTTATCTATACTACTATTTAAGAGGCTTTACCTGTTTGGGATCCTTTTTTTTTTTTTAAATACTCCTACACCCTTATGTTTAAGTAGAGACAAAACTAAAGGACAATCCGGTAAAAATACAACTCTAACTCTTACTAAAACATTGGCTAAAAAATAGGGTCACTCTCTCGTTGATTTTCAAATTGTTTTATCCACTTATAAATTAGATTCTCAAAATAAAAAAATTATATATATATATATATAAACACATTTTTTTGTTACAAAATAAATATGTAATATTTGTTCATTTCTTGAAGCTAGCCTCATGACACTTCTGATTGTATTAGTAATTCTAAATAATTAATATTAATGAGAAAACATGTAAACCTGAATGAAAAATTATGACACTATAAAAAATAAAAAATAGGCCTCATTGCACGCGCGATACGCATGTGATAAGGCTAGTGTATGTGTGTGTGTATATCTTGTACTTTTTGGTAATTTATAACTCAAACTGCAATTTTTATAAATATTAGCCAAACACTCAATTTTTTCAAAAAACACTTTTTAATAGTATTTACCAAACATTTTGCTTTTTAAAAAGCCCAATTTCATACTGTACTTTTTAAAATAGCAACTTTTTCAAAAAGCATAGTTTGAAAAAGCTGAACGTTTGGCTGTGTACAAACGTGAAGATAATTATGATTACTTGTTCAAACTGGTTTGATTGGTGATGAAACCTTATTTTTAAATAAAGAACACGAGTTTCATAAACTTGATTTAAAATGTGCCACAGTGGCACCCGCTAATCTGACAATTAAAAAATGTTAGATCAGCGGGTGCCGCTGTGGCACATTTTTAAGAAACTAGATTTTTTGGAACTCGAGTTATATGTAAAAATCAAGTTTCATGAACTCAAGTTACAAAACAATTGTAAATTGCTAAATATTTTGTAAACAGTGGTAGATCGCAAAACATTTCTGCCAACAATGGTAATTGGCCCATTTTGCAATTTAAATTTCTGGGATTAAAAAATTGGAGTGTTACATTTAGGGTTTGCAAATCATTACTCTAATGTCACTTTACGGGAGAGAAGTGCATATTTTGTCTACATGATTGGAGGTTTATAGTATGAAGCTCCCTGAAGATGAGCCAAAACACTCGTGCTTTTTGGGGCTGATATTGCAACTTCCAATGAAGCTGCACTACAAATGCATTGAGGAGAAGATAGATGTGATAAATTATAAAGATGAAACTGGGATTCCCATATCTCACATCAATATGGGTAAGTCATGAGAACTTGAATGCTGCTCTTGGGAGTGGGACAGGTAATGCATCTGCTCTTCGTGACAAATTAACTGAAACTCTAAGAGACAATGGTGGGCTTAAGATTGTTAAGATGGGAACAGCAAGAAAACGTTATTCAACAGTGCCTTCTAAAAAGTAGGAGTTCTATTGCCTGTCACCTTCAAGGTAAGTTCTTCGGTACCATGATAGGGGGAAAACTCTTCTTAGGCATGCAAACTCTTCTTACAAGAAATATTACAAGAAATATTAATGATTTTTCATTCAAGTCAAATAATAGGGAAAATTTTTTTTAATCTTATTTTACAGTCATTGTGCAAAAACACACCAAGTTATGTTAGTATATATATGCAGGAGAATCCTTACCTTCTATAGTTGTGCCATGCACCTTAAAGAAGATCAAACATATTGTTCCCCACTTATAGATACAATTAAGTTAAAATTCAATTCAACAAACTTAAATGGTATTAAGATAACTTAGTAAGGTTTGGACCAAGATTTCCAACAACAAAAAATGATCACAAAGCTAAATAAAAAGATTAATTGTATGTCATAAAAACAAACTAAACCAATAAAACTACAAATTAGGACAAACTAGCTTTTGGGTTGAGCATGTGTAGTATGATACAATTAGAGAATTGTAGTTGGTGATTTAGTCACCAGATTAGTGAGTTATGCTATGGTAATTCAGATTTTTTTTTTTTTTGGTCACTTTTTACTTTTAAGAGCAATCACATTATCAATTTGATCTCTTGGTCATATTAGCTCATGAAGAGCACCAAGCTGGTGGTCAAGTCTTCAAAATTGGCTTAGCTTAACTGTTTCTTTCCTCATGTGGCCAAACAAAGAATCAAATAAAAATTTGCAGCATCATCGTTTTACCACAAATAAGTTATAAAACATGCTATCTTCTAGTGACTAAATCACTAGATTATCTCAACCATTGAAAATTAAAGTTGTAACTGATTACTTATAGACATATATTAATACAAAAGACTTAATTCATAAACACTTCTATCTAGTAAGATTACTAAATACTCTAATGTTGTAAAGTGGGCTTTGATGGTGGAAAGTTCTACTGTACTAGTATATTGTCAATGACGTTGATGGCCTAGCTAAATGCACATGAGAAAAAATGAGATGACCAATGACAACTAAAACCAAGAGGCGCAAATCATGAAATTGACTTAACCTAATGCAAGAGTACGTACTAAATTGACAAAGATGTTGATGGCCAAGTAAGACTAAATGCACAAGAGAAAAAATGAGATGATCAGGCAACTAAAACCTAAAGCCTAGAGGAACAAACCATGAAGTCAACTTCAAACTAATGCAAGAATGAGTGAAACATTTTGTCAAACATATGGTGTGTATATTCCAAAATGGGATTGAAAAAAATGCATTGTAACATGACTCCACCCAAAAATTACACCCAAGACAAACTAAGCACATTACAATTGAACAATTGGTTAATTATCCCAAGTTGGCAAGATTGAAGAAAAGCCCCCAAAATAATCAAAAAAATTTTAAAAAACGAAAAAATAGCATTAGCACATACTGTTGTGGTAGGGGAGTTGAATTGCAGAATTAGAATATCTAGGAAGACTACAAAATATTCTAATGTACAATTGTCCATGCCTTTTTATTTTTTTGGGTAATGCTAACGAGTGCCCTTAGGGCACTGGTTAATAATCCAGTTAAAGAAAATTTTTATGGGAAAAGAAAAAAAAAGTAATTAATATTTTGACAACTTATTTTATTTTCCATAAAAATAATGTCAAAACATTCCTAAAATGAATTATTAACCAATGCCTTAAGGGCACTTGTTAGTATTTTCCTTTTTTTTTTTTTTTTATGAGTTTTGATAATAAATGCTTTGAGGAGAATTGAGAAACCAAAGGGGAGAAAAAACGGAGTTTGTAAGAATTGAGAGACCAAAGAAAATAATAATTTGCAAGAATTGAAAAGTCAAAAAAAAAAAAAAAAAATGAAGAGGAGAAAGATTAGACAATATTATATAAACTTACCACATCAGCACATCATAAAATATCAACTTAGTGGTGAATTCCATAGTGAACGACTCAGTGCAAGGAGTATTACATAGCATAGGAACAAACAAAATATAGCAACACACTATTTAAACATCAAGATTCGATTCCCCATCCCAATAACTTTAGGTAAGGGAAAAGTTTTTGTCTCTTTTGCCCCATTTTCTCAGCAAGTACAAAGACCATACACTCCATCAGTAATAAAAGGCAATATAAAGACAAAACCAATCCAAAAACTGAAAAAAAAACACATACTTGTGAATTGTTTGTGGTTAATCATATTTGACCGTTTGGCATGGCAGTTTCCAAGGACAACTCTTCAGCAGATGCGGTGCTCTCTGAAGCTGTTTCCCACACCGTATCAATTGGAAAAGCGTCTCCCGAAGAAGCATTGCAGGTATATTCATCAACACAATAGTTACAGTCACCAGCAGCAGCAGTAGCAGCATCTGCTCTATCTTGTAGCTCCAGTGCATGTTCAAGGCATAGCTGCACTTCACCCATGGTGGGTCGACGTTCACCTCGATTTCGCACACAAGAAGTGGCAATGTCAACGTATACCATAAAACACTCTGGAGCTATCTTCCCCATCAGATATGGATCAATTATCTCATTGATGTTCCCTTCTCGTTTGCATTTTCGGGCCCACGTAATTAGATCCATCCCTTCTTCCCCTACATGAGTTGGTTGCCTTCCACTGAGTAGTTCCAGCAGTACCACACCAAGAGAGTAGACGTCGGATTTATCAGTCATCTCCCTATTCATGAAATACTCAGGAGCCACGTAACCGAAAGTACCCATAATTCTATCAGTTTCGATCCTAATTAAAGCCTTTGACAAACTCGGGGGTCCCATCTTGGACATACCGAAATTTGACAACTTGGCCTCCCATTTCTCGTCCAACAGAATATTGTTCGGCTTCACATTACAGTGGATGATAGTATGCTTCAGCCCAGTGTGAAGGCAGTGCAGAGCACGCGCCACCCCAACGCAAATCTGTAGTCTTCGTTTCCACGGGACCGTGAACTCGTACACAAGGAAACAAGTCTCGTTCGTCTTCGAAACAAAATCCGATGATACGGACAAGGTTAGGGTGGCGTAGCTGGCAAAGCACCTGCACCTCGGTCCTTATTAACTCCTCAAATTCCTTATCCACACGCTTTATTGCAACGCTTATTGTATAATTTGTATTTGTAGGGTCATCAATAAACCCCTTGTATACTTTCGCCCAAGCCGACCCACCAATGAATAAACTCGACCCACCAATGAATAAATTCTCATCGAAGTTATTGGTAGCTCTCTTGATCTCAGCGCGTGAAAATGGACGACATGGAAGAACTAAATGAGATTGGTTTAACCTTCTCTTCCCGGACTTCCTTATTAATAACTTTGATATACACTCTGAAATGCCTTTCATCCCAACCAGCTCTTCTTTTTTTTCTTTTTTTTTTTGGAGAAGGAACCAACTCTTGAAATTATGCAACAAGGAGAGTTTTTTTTTTTTTTTTTTTTTCATTGGTTGTGATCAGCAGATAAGGGTAGGTAAGCAGCTCTGCCGTATACCATAAGGAGAGTTTTTTTTCAATGTTGGTTTCTTGCAATTAGTTGACTTTTCTTCTTTGATTCTCAAAAAAAAAAAAAAAAAAAGTTGACTTTTCTTCAATATCTCATGGTGTATAACATCCTATTTACTGCGTTGTGTAATTCATTATCTGATATTTCAATATTTTTTCAGATTATTTACACTATATAGTTTTATAGGCCTAAGATAATGCTAAGCCCTGCTCATTTTTGCCTTGAAGTAGGCTATAATTGAGTTTTCAAGTACAGTTTTTTTTTTTTTTTTTTTAATTTTTTTTTTTACATTATTGAGATTCAAATATTATTTTGAGAGAATACTCTGTCACGGAAAAGGGTCTAGATGATTTTGGTCATTTTGAAAATTGTTGGATTATTGAGTGATTGACTCAGTGGCTAAATATATTCAATTAGAAAACCTCATCAGTAGTTTAAATTTTTGGGATTAAAAAGTTGGAGTGTTACATTTTTGGCTTTGCAAATCATTGCTATGATGTCACATGATGTCAAATTACGAGAGAAAGTGCATATTTTTCCTCCACGATTGGAGGGCTTATTAACTTGTTTGATGCTTCTTTAAAGCCTTATTTATAAGGATTATGTTAACAAGTGTCTTAGGACAATTGTTAAAGAATCATATTAAAGAAAGTTTTAACATAACTTTTATAGGTAATATAAAAAGCTGACAAAAAAATTAATTGTTTTATCATTTTTCCATAAAATGTTTCTAAACCAATGTCCTTAGGACATTCGTTAACATTTACCATTTTTTAAATAGTCTTGGCCCATGTGGGCTATAATATTGTTATTGGAGCTACAAATTGAGCTAACAGCATATACCGGTATAAGAATGTCCTTTGTACAGTTTTGCTCTCCCCTGTAGGAGAGTTTTCTCTTGACGTGGAGCGAGTCTTCTCTTCCTTACACCCCAAAGCTGGTTGTTCCCTCTCTTTTTTCCTCTTTTCTAGTCAAATATCTCATCTCTGTCGTGCCTAATGATATGAAACAAACTATCGTTGATAGCCTAAAAAACTTGCAGCTCACTAAAGAAGAAGAAGAGGATATACTCATATCATCCAAAAGAACACCAGATTTGCTAGAAGAATGTCAGCTAAGCTTATTTGGGAAGCTATTGGCAGATCGCCAACAAAACCAGCGTGCCCTTAAGAATACCCTGAGATTGGCGTGGAAGATAGGTTCTGATCTTAGAATAGTTGAGGTTGGAGAAAATATTCTGCAATTCAAATTTAGTTCAAGGTATCAGCTCGAGTGGGTTAAGAGGAGTGGGCCATAGAATTTCGAAAATAACCTCCTTCTTTTATGTCGATGGAGAAGGGGTTTATCATCAGCCAATATCGTCTTCACCCATGCACCGTTCTAGGTCCAAATTTGGGGCTTACCATTTGAGCACATGACAGAAGAAGCTGGACGTGATATTGGTGGTAAGATAGGAAGAGTTATGGAGATGGACAAACGGTCATGGCAAGCAGACCAAGCAAAGTTTATGAGAGTAAGGGTAGATTTACCCATTGAGAAACCACTAAGAAAGGGGGGATATATTACAAATATGGCTGGGGAAAGATGTTGGGTTTCATTTAAATATGATAGATTGCGGACGTTCTGTTTCACTTGCGGAAAAATCGGACATGATGATAAGCATTGCTCTATGGTATCCGAGAAGCAACCTTTGGAGCGTCAGTATAGAGAGTGGATGAGAGCGGGGGGAGTCTCGAAAGGATCAAACGAAGGAATGAGAGCCTCGGGAAGTAGAAGCCATGGACCAACGAGTGGAGGAGAGCCCAGGAAAAAGCACCAATCCACTGCGGAGGACATGGAGGTTTCCGCTCAAAGTGGAAAGGAAGGATGTGGAAGTCTTGGCGGGAATTACAACCTTGAAGAAAGGGAAAAAGTTGGAAATGAAAGAAATGATGGAATGTTAGAAAAGCATGCAGCAAGCAATCGATTAGGTGGGACAAATCGGAAGATTTGAAGTAGGAAATAAGCAAGAAACAGGGGCCACGTGATGTACAAGTTGTAATTAAAAGTAGTATAGTCAAGGAGTTGTTAAAAGCTAACGAGGAGGAGTCTTCAAGAGTGGGCCAGTCCATGAAGCCCAACAAGGAAAAGCAAGAAAAAATAAGTCAACTAAAGCCTAAAATGAACATGGTGAGCAATGAAAGTAGAGAATTGGTAGTCGGCCCAAGCAAAGGAGATTATGGGGCGGGTAAAGGTAAATGGAAAAAGATTGCAAGGGAGTTTTGGAAAGCCCAAGAGGCAAGTATGGAGAGCCAGGAAATAATAGTGGGTACGAAGAGACCTAAGAGTGTAGAGGTGCTGGCAGAAAGTGAAGGTAGGCTCCAAAAGAAAATTTGTGATGGAGACGGTAAGAAAAGAGAAAAAACTTCTGAGGAAAAGGCGGTGGCTGCTAGGCAGCACCGCCGAGAGCAATGATTTCTTTAGGATGGAACTGCGGAGGGCTTGGGAACCTCTGAACAGTTAGAGTGTTGGGCGAACTAGTCCAAGGGTGGGATCCCAAAATTGATTTCTTGTCGGAAACAAAAATAAAGAAAAAGGCTATGGAAAAAGTGATGGAAAAAATCAAATTTGTTAATGGGCTCATTGTGCTCTGAAATGGTAAGGGAGGAGGATTAGCTATACTGTGAAGAAGAGAAGTTGACTTGGAAATTATGGGATACTCCAAAAGCTTTATTGATGCAATTATCATAGATCAAAGCTCAGGCTTTAAATGGAGAATTACAGGTTTTTATGGGAACCTAGAGGCACATAGGAGGAAGGAGTCGTGGGAAGAACTTGCTGCTTTAAATAGAAAATATCAACTTCCATGGTTGTGCTTTGGTGACTTCAATGAGATTCTGTCTAGGGAGGAAAAGATGGGTGGAGCTCCGAGATCGCAAATGCAAATGGATGGGTTTAGGGAGGTGGTTAATGTCTGCAGATTTAAAGATTTGGGGTATAGCGGTCTGGATTTCATGTGGTGTAACATGCAAGAAGGGGATAACCGAGTATATTTGAGGCTAGATCGAGCCTTTGCTACCAACGACTGGATCAACATGCTCAATGGAACAAGAGTACTCCATTTGGTAGATTCGACTTCTAACCATTGTGCTCTTTTGATTGCCGATACCATTGCTATGCAACCCCCACGAAAGCGTAGATTTCATTTCAAGAAAATGTGGACAAAAAATGAGTGTAAGGAAATCATCAAAAATGCATGGGAGGGTAGTTTGCACCAATGCACGCCAGAGGGCATAGCTACAAGTCTTCAAGTTTGTGTAGCAGATTTGGTGAGATGGAATAAGTCGACTTTTGGTCATGTGCCAAAGCAAATCCAGAGTAAAAGAAAAGCACTCAACGAGTTGGTTCTCCAAGATAAGAATGGAATTATGGGGAAGGAGATCAATAGATTGAAAAGGGAGATTAATGATCTTCTTGATTGTGAAGAAACCTAATGGCATCAGAGGTCAAGAGTACTATGGTATGGCCAAGGGGATTGCAACACAAAGTTTTTCCATTCCAAAGCTTCTTAGAGGAGAAAGAAAAATACAATTAGTGGCATTTGGGATGAGAATGGGAACTGGTGTGATACAAATGAGAGCATTGCAGCAACGGCTATTTCCTATTTTAAGAAACTATATACTTCCTCCCAACCAAGCAGAATCTCAAAAGTCACAGACACAATCCATACCAAAGTAACTGAATAGATGAACCATAAGTTGATAAGAACTTTTACAAAGGAAGATGTGGAAGCAGCTCCGAAACAAATGCACCCCACAAAAGCCCCAAGACTTGACTATATGTCTGCTATTTTCTTTCAAAAATATTGGGATGTGATTGGAAATGACATTACTTGTATGGTTTTGAATATGTTAAATTCCAATATGCCAATTGTTGATATAAATAGAACCACTATTACTTTGATCCCAGAAACCAAAAACCCGTCCCAAATGACTGACT
>JARYZH020000664.1:0-94523 GCA_030021035.2 Notholithocarpus densiflorus
AGATATGTGTTCATATGGAAATGGTTTTCTTAATAATAATGATATGTTCATATGGAAATGGCTTTCTTAATAATAATGATATGTATCCTATAGACTTTTAAAAAAAAAAAGTTGAAGGTTTTCATGTGAACACCATTAAATTTTGGAGAATGTTAAAGTTAATACTTGTCAAGAATCTTATAACTCAACAAAATTATTCAATCCGACTATCTCAATAGGAAAATTTTAGTTCAAATCCCCTCCCCGAATTAATTATATTAAGCAAAAAGTAAAAATAACATAAAGCTATACTACTAATTTTACTACAAAATATTTATAAACTGACAGAATAATAATGTGATTGGTATCATTTCGATAACATAATAAATAAAGTCTAAATTACTTTTTTTTTTTTAATTGGTAACACATCAATTCATAAGATTTATAAACTAAAATTTAAAATTATCTTTAACATCATTTTTGAAATTTCTAGGTATTTTATAAATAAAAATATATCAAAAAAATTCCGGATGCTTGGGAAAGCACATTGACTATTGGAATTGTTAGTGTGACAGCAAAGTTGGAGAAATTAAATAACAAAAAAAAAAAAAAAAAAATTAAGGAAAGAGAATTTTAGTTGAAAATATTGATGAATATATCACCTAGAGTTGGAAACTAAATTATAGAAAAAAAAAAAAAATTCAAGAACTAAAACTTGCCTGATTCAAGAGACCTAAGCTTAACACTTTAGCACCTCTTTCCTCTGCTTCCAGTATGGCTTCCTCAATTAAGCTATTTATTGTCTCATTTCGATATTGCAGAAAGTACTGAATACATAAGTATTGAGAAATATAAATCATATATGATTGAAAAAAAGTAACAAATATAAGAAAACATTAAAATAACATAGAAAAATCATTCTTACTTGTATTTTGTATTTTGGTATGACCCAACTTTGTATTCTGAGTTTATTAAAACGATATCTTTCAGCAATGAAAGTACGGCCATATAACCAATTTAACATCATAGACCACAATGTCACAGGCCAAATCAATGAGAAGTACCATTTTGATGTGTAGGGTTTGGAGGCCAAAGAGGCAAAACCAAGTCTGAGATGATAGATGGACTCAGGCGTAGTTAGATGAGTTAGGTGCACTACATCTGGTAATTCTGCTTCCCTTTTGAGTGAAATTTCATATAGTTCGTCTGTAGATTTGTCCATGGTACTATATATGTAGTCATAGAGTGGCATGAACAACGAATAATTGGTACGAAATTGTGTATGATGCAGAGAGTGAAACCTATCGTGCCAAAACCAAAACCATTATAGATAATAATAATATTATTATTAAGAATGATGATGATGGTTGAACACTCATGCTTTACAAAATCCATGAACATAAACGAGCCAAATCAAACTGAATATTGAAAGTTCATGACTGTTCATTTAATTTTATATTAAACATGAATCAAATTCAAGATCATCAACAAACTATATTAGATATTCAAACTTAATTTATTTTCTTATCAAACAAATTCTAGCTTGTCCATAAACTACTTGATTAACTTTTTATTTTTCCATATATAATAATATCGCGAATAAAAGTTTCACTTATTCACAAATTGATAGGCCAAGATGTATTGACCCCTTGTGATGAATTAACCAATTAATTAGCCAAGTTAATTAATTAATCCAATTAACATGCAATACGCACGGTAGTATAAACAAATTACCAACTAAGTTAATATGTGTTGAGAAATTTAGACCCCGGTTGATAAAATTAACAAGTTTTAAACCCAAGTTATTAATTAGATTTATTATAAATAAAACTTGTTAAAACAAACAAACATCAATATCATGTCAATATCATGCACAGCGGAAAAGTAAATAAGACAAGATATGATGACCCAGGAAAACCAATGAAACAAACTAGTTTCACAATAAAAAAACCTGAGGGGAAACCTTCTCGAAAAGCAATCTACTATAATAAAGAGAAGTTTCAGATCTAGTACAAAACCTTTGTCCCTAGACTCTACAATCCCCGTAGATGAACTTACAACAAAAACCTTCTGTTAGGACATATGTGTTTCACTTGTTAGAAACATATGTCACTATTTTATGTAATTGGCAAATCCGTTGACAAAAAGCACTTTACTTGTAATTTGGTAGATTTAGGATGTGTTTAAATACTTCAAAAAACCATGTTTCAAGATCAAGTATTGAAGCCTTCAAGTCTGTCCAAGAAAACAAGCTGAAAGTGCAGAGTTACTAAAGCTCGACAGCTAGCATGTGTCGAGGTTTAAGAAGCTGTTTTGCCCGTGTGCTCGATAGCTAGCTCGATAGATTCTCGACACCTCCTATCTGTCGAGGTTTAAGAATTTCAGAATTCTGATATGATTTTCTTGGAATTCGTGAATGTGTCTTTGGGCCTTCTTTTCTCCTAACCCTAGACATATAAAATGATTGTTTTATGGGCCGTCAAAGAGTTCACAAGTTGCACAAGCATTGAGTAAAGTCTGTTCAAGCAAATTGTGACCGGAGACAAAGTTCTTGCCCTAATTCATCTCTTTCTCTTGACTAAGTTGCTGTGTATTTGCACCATAGAGTTTTGTAACCAAGCATCTTCTTGTTCTTCATCGTGTGAATGAACTGAAGAACTTTGCAGTCAACAACCTTCTTAGTTGGTGATTGAAGTCGCGTACTGCGATCCGCGCATTAGTTAGTCACATACTTGGGAGCCGTGTATTCAAAAGGGGGAATTGTCACTACAGAACAAGTCCAATTGGGTATTGGGGTAAGGGTTCAACTGTAGGTTGGTAAGGTACTTAGGATTCCTTCACTTGTAACCGCTTGTTGTGATAATAGTGGAGTTTCGGGAGTAGTGACCTGAAAATTACCCGGTGGGGTTTTTGCCGTTAGGTTTTCCCCGTTCGTAAACAAATCACCGTGTTATTTATTTTCCGCTGCATAATTAGTTTATTGGTGATTTGTTTGTGCTACCATGCGCTTTGCATGATAAATTGATTAATTAATAACTTGGCTAATTAATTTCAATCACAAGGGGTCAATCCGTTTGTGGCCTATCAAGTGGTATCAGAGCAGGCACACTCTGATTAGGTATGAATCTTTGCTGTGTTGATCTATTGACCCCTGTTTGTCATGGATAGAGGACAGGCACTAATTATACCTCCTTTATTTGATGACACTAACTATGCATACTGGAAAGTACGCATGAGAGCTTTCTTGCAGTCTTTAGATGAGAAGGTGTGGCAAGCTGTGGAGATAGGCTGGACTAAGCCTACAGAAGCGTTGGCTGATTGGGATGATGCAAAGATCAAGGTGGTGAACTTCAACAGCAGGGCATTGAATGCTTTATTCAGTGCAGTCACAAATGAGGAGTTCAAGAAGATATCCTCTATAGAAACTGCTAAGGAGGCACAGACCATTCTCCAGACAACCTATGAGGGTACAAAGGCTGTCAAGGATTCAAAGTTTCGGAGGCTCACTACAAGCTTTGAAGAAATAAAGATAGAGGAGGATGAGTCATTCGATGAGTTCTATGCTAAGTTGAAGGACATAGTGAACTCTATGTTCAATCTTGGGGAAACCATTCTTGAACCCAAGATTGTGAGAAAGGTGCTCAGATCTCTGCCTGAGAGATTCCATGCCAAGATTACGGCAATCGAGGAATCAAAGGACATTGACAAGATTCCTTTGACTAAGCTGGTTGGTAATCTGCAAACTTACGAGCTAGGATTAACTAGGATTGGTAATTTAGGCAAGAGCAAGAGCATGGCACTGAAGGCCAAGAACAGTGACACAGATGAGTCTTCAGACGATGAAGATTCTAAGATGAACTCCTACATCACTAGGCAGTTCAAAAAGTTTATGAAGAACACCAATGGAAAGGGCTTCGACAAGGACCATAGGCAATCCAGTTCTTCTTAGTTCAAGAGCCAAGATAAAGGGAAGAAGGATGCAAGGGATGGCGGTCAGTACACTGTTCCAGCAGGACCTAAGTGCTTTGGGTGTTAAGGCTTCGGTCACATGAAAAATGAGTGTCCTACATATCTCAAGAGCATTGGGAAGAGTAAGGCACTTGCTGCTACTTTAAGCGCACCGAGCCTGAGGATGATTCCGACAATGAAAATGACGGAATCTTGAATACCTTTACTGCCACTGTCAATCCTACTGAGGGGATTGTTGAAAGTGTGGATGAAGAAGAGGACTTGGTAGAGTCAAATTTTGAGAAGATGGATGATCAAGATGATATCCATACAGCATATGAAAAATTGTACAAAGTTTCTGAAAAACATGAGAAACTTTATAGGCTGACCACCAAGAAGCTCAGTAATGTGGAACTTGATTGTGAAGAGCTGTCCACAAAGTTTGATGTGACTAATTAGACTATTGGAGCACTGAGATTCGAGAACAATTTCTTGGCTGAAAAGACCAAGAAGCTTGAAGCGAAACTGTTTCAAGTCAGAAATCTGCTTGTGATCGAATAGGTTTAGGGTATGGTCTTTCTTCCTCTAATATTGCTTCTACTAGTTCTACTGTTTTTGTTCCTCTTGCTAATAATGTTGAAATTGAGAACAATGATGTTAAAACTGTTTTAGCTAGTGAGAACTTAGACAAGAATAAATCTATCTTAGGAGCACCCCTAAGCAAGATAAGAAGGAAGCTAAAAACCTTAGGACTAAAAAGGCTAACTCTAAAAAGTCTAAACAGAAGAAGCAGCATCTCTGCCATCATTGTGGAGTTGTCGGTCATACTCGACCAAATTGCTATAAGTGGCTTGCCACTCAACAGAACAACGGCATGATAGCATCTGGAAGCCAGAATCAGCTTCAATCCTCTCTTGCTCCCCTTGGAGATCTTCTCAAAGCCCTCATGTTCCTTTCGAACTTGAACGGTTTCAATTCTTCCCCCTCACCGCCGGTTCAAGGGTTTAATCAAAGGAAAGGTTCTTCCAGGGTGTGGAAGGAAAATGGCTCCAAGTGATTCTATCACCTTTTTCTCTCTCTTTTTGTTTTTGTTTGCATTACTTGTGTGTTTTGCTTTCAAGTTTTGAGTCAGTCTAGTTTTTATGCTTTGCTTTATTTAACATGTTTTTGTTTGGTTATTTTTCAGTTTTGCTTTGTTTTATTTTTCATATAAAAATAAAAATAAATTTTTTGAAAAATCAGAAAAATACAAAAACATTGTGTGTTATGTGTACATTGGTACTTGTGTACCTTGGATGGCCATTGAAACAAAATTTTCTAAACTTTGTATCTCTTGTAGCCTAGATGAGCATCTCTATGCACAACTAAGCAAGTGAGCTTTGTGGCTCTTGTTTGTGATGAGTAAGATTAAGTTTTTTCTTGTACTTAACACTCGTATCACTCTTTTTGACGGGAAGAATTAGAAAATCCTAAGAGAAAGGCATAAATAACAATCTCACCACTGTTGCCCGCCAATCATGAATGACATTTGTGTGCTTCGGCATAGCAAAATTGGAATGTCAAATGCTTAACATAATTGGGTATTTCTTTTCTATCTCTTATATGCCCATGCATAATTTGCTTAAATAAATATGTAAAGAAAAATCAAAAGCAAAAAGATCAAAAATTCTTTTCAATATGATTGCAAACGTGTTTTCTAGGAGATATGAGAGTTATAGAATGTACCTCGAAGGTGATAATCTCTATCAAACAGTTATGATTGTGTGTGAATTAATGTGATTTCCTCATATCTCAAATTGTCATAACATGTTGACACATTTGCAATCTTGCGATATTCTTCACACACAACACGCAATATTCTTTACTACTCTTGATACATGTGCAGGTACAATGTAATTTGGCCATCACAAAGTTTTACATGTGTTAATGTATACTCACTAAACTGTCTTAACTTATTTTTGAAATATAAAATTGGTCAGATTTGTTTAGTGTGTGCGTGTGTTTTTAAGATCCATGTGCTTAAAATCTTTGTTGAGAGATGTTTTTGAGAGCTTAATATATTGATTGGATCAATGGTTGAGTTGCATGCTTGATTGCATTCATATCTGTGTTTTTCTCTCCTCGAAAAACTGTTTTGAAAAGCTGGCTCGACACCTCCTCGATAACTCCTCAATACCTGGCTATCTGTCAAGCTTCCTTTGTTTTTTCTTATCGCAATCTCGCTAGCACCTCGACACTTGGTGGATCGATCGAGAAAGTTTCTGACTCCTCGATAGCTTCTCGACACCTGGTGGATCGATCGAGCTTCTGTTCTTGTTTTTGGTGTTTCTTCCTCGACACCTTCTCGATACTTGAAAGCTGTTAATGGCCATTTCCTCAATACCTTCCTCAACAGATATCTCAATACCTCCCGACACCTTCATCTGTCGAGATTTACTGAAGGTTCTATTTAAGCTTCTCATGCGATCCGCCTGTCATTTTCTCGATATCTCTCTCAATTGATCTCTGTTTTTCTCTCCTAAACAATCTCATCTCACTCCAATCTTGATCCTCAAGGTTTCTTTAAGCTTTTTCAAGTTTTTCTTCACTTGGTAAGCTTCTAATCTCTTCCATATTCATGCATTTCATGTTTTGAAACCTAGGTTTTGAAAAAATTTGGGGTTTTTCAAAATTGATGAGTTATTGTTGAAATTTTGGGTTGGGTTTTCACTTAAATGAGTTTAAAATCTCATGCATTGCATCACATTAGCATTATAATAGTATTGTCATGCATTTAGATGTGTGCAAACTGTTTGTATGCTGATAGGTTTGGATTGGGCTGAGCCCATGATGCAATTTCTTTTGCATGTCACATGTTCATGCATTTCCCATGCATTCGTACTCTTTTTTCAATATACTTGTTATATTTGATTTGCTTGGGACTTTTCTGATTATCTTTTTTTCTTTCTCTCTCTTTCTGTTTACGTTAGTCGTGTCTATGACACCTAAGTATAAATCTACTCCAACTCGAAACCCTCTTCGTTCCGGAGCTTCTTCATCATCTGATTCTGCTCCTCTCTCTTCGGTTCCGTGATGATGATGCTTACAAGGCATTTTCAGAGAACTTTTTTAGACGAGGTGTTCATTCGGAACGCTAAGTCATTATGGCAGACTTTGCCGACACCGACCTTCCCGATGTCATTCACAGTCAGGAATGGGAGTTTCTTTGTGCCGAGCCCATCACTTGTCCTCTCGTGCTCATTTAGGAGTTCTACTCCAACATGTTCCTCACTTTATCACTTGTGTTAGGGGTGTTAGCATTCCTGTCACACCGCAGCTTGTTGCGGATGTGCTTTGAGTTCCTAGGATAGCGTTTCCTGACTATCCTAGTTGTGATCGTCTGCGGACTATGTCCAAGGATGAGCTCATGGCTGCTTTCTGTGAGCGTCCCTCAGATTGGGGTGGTCGCCAGTTCACATCCTGTAAGGGCTTTACAAAAGGTCCTAGGTTTTTTAACATGGTGATAACTTTTGTACTCCATCCACTCTCTCACTACAACTCCATCACAGAGCCTCGTGCTCGATTTTTGTTGTCTCTTCTTAAGCATCTTACTATAGATTTTCCTTCTCATTTCATTCTTTCTATTATAGATGTTCATCTAGATTCGGCGTCCCGTGATAAGCTCATCTTTCCTTCCGCTATCACGAGGATCTTATGCCATTTCTCTGTTCCTTTTCCCTCTTCCGACCATTTTTCTTTCATGTGTGCCATAGACTACGCTACCGTTAAACGTAGCGAGGCGCAGTTTAGTTCACGACAGACGGATTCAGCAGCTCCTCCCTCCCATCCTGCTCCATCTAGATCTGCTCCTTCCACATCCACTCCCTCCTCTTTTATAAGCAATGTGTCCCTAGGAGACATCATGGCGTAGCTGCAGCGCATGGATGCTCGCCTTGATACACTTTCTACAAATTTGTATCAGGTGAACGTTCATGTCAGTCGTATTGCACGACGACAGGCGACCATGGGTGGTTTTGCTTCTGAGGCTTCTCCTCCACCACCTCCTCCCGAGGATGATGATGGTGATGACGATGATGCTTCCGATGATGATGATGGAGATGCTAGCTCTACCGATGAGATGTCTACTTGACACTCTTACCCTTTGTCACTCGTGACGAAATGGGGGAGTAGTTTTGGATATGAGAGTAGTCTTTCTAAGGGGGAGAGTTAGTATAAGATCTTTTTGTTAGGGGGAGTGTTGTTTCTTTTTGAGGGATGTAGTGAGGCTTACATGTATCTTTTTCTTTTCTCTTATTTAAATACATTATTCTTGTACATTAGGTCTTGTGACCATTTAGACATACATTGTACTTATTCTTATCTTTATGATAATGTATGTTGTTTCTTTTCTCTCTTTATACACATGCTTCTTATTACTTTATACAATCTATTTATTTCTGTTTCACACGAAGATGCCTTGATGAGTTTTGTTTAAAGTGTTTCAGAAATACAGGTTGTCAAAGTCTACTTGTCATAAACTCTCTTCTTGCAAAATTTTTCAAGAGTTTGTGTTTGGATAGATTTTATTGTATTCAACAAGTGAATATGAGTTGAGTGATTTATGACTTCCCTCATATGCTCATTTGTTTATTGTGGTTTTGTCACGGATTGCCAAAGGGGGAGATTGTTAGGACATATGTGTTTCACTTGTTAGGAACACATGTCACTATTTTATGTAATTGGCTAATCCTTTGACAAAACGCATTTTACTTGTAATTGGGTAGATTTAGGATGTGTTTAAATACTTCAAGAAACCATGTTTCAAGATCAAGTATTGAAGCCTTCAAGTCTGTCCAAGAAAACAAGTTGAAAGTGCAGAGTTACTAAAGCTCGACAGCTAGCATGTGTCGAGGTTTAAGAAGCTGTTTTGCCCGTGCGCTCGACAGCTAGCTCGACAAATTCTCGACACCTTCTATCTGTCGAGGTTTAAGAATTTCAGAATTCTGATATGATTTTCTTGGAATCTATGAATGTGTCTTTGGGCCTTCTTTTCTCCTAACCCTAGACATATAAAAGGATTGTTTTAAGGGCCGTCAAAGAGTTCACAAGTTGCACAAGCATTGAGCAAACTCTGTTCAAGCAAATTGTGACCGGAAAAGA
The DNA here is from genome assembly GCA_030021035.2 of Notholithocarpus densiflorus. Classification (NCBI taxonomy): domain Eukaryota; kingdom Viridiplantae; phylum Streptophyta; class Magnoliopsida; order Fagales; family Fagaceae; genus Notholithocarpus; species Notholithocarpus densiflorus. The sequence goes on from JARYZH020000664.1 coordinate 9,067, forward strand.
AGTTCTTGCCCTAATTCATCTCTTTCTCTTGACGAAGTTGCTGTGTATTTGCACCATAGGGTTTTGTAACCAAGCATCTTCTAGTTCTTCATCGTGTGGATGAACTGAAGAACTTTACAGCCAACAACCTTCTTAGTTGGTGATTGAAGTCGCGTACTAGGATCCACGCATTGGTTAGTCACGTACTTGGGAGCCGTGCATTCAAAAGGGGGAACTGTCACTACAGAACAAGTTCAATTGGGTATTGGGGTAAGGATTCAACTGTAGGTTGGTAAGGTACTTCGGATTCCTTTACTTGTAACCGCTTGTTGTGATAATAGTGGAGTTTCGGGAGTGGTGACCTGAAAATCACCTTGTGGGGTTTTTGCCGTTAGGTTTTCCCCGTTCGTAAATAAATCACCGTGTTATTTATTTTCTGCTGCATAATTAGTTTATTGGTGATTTGTTTGTGCTACCACGCGTTTTGCATGATAAATTGATTAATTAATAACTTGGCTAATTAATTAATTAATTTCAATCACAATGGGTCAATCCGTTTGTGGCCCATCACCTTCAATCGCTTCAGAACCTTTGAACTCTTCAATATATGAACGCCACCCTTTTGCACGGCTCCCAGTATGTGACTAACACACCAACTTGAAGAAGATTGTTGGCTGTAAAGTTCTTCACTTCATCAACAATGAAGATCAAGAAGCACTTGGTTACAAAACCCTAAGGCGCAAAGACAGTAGCTTCTTTCAGAGAGAATAAGGCACCGGTCACCTTTTGCATATGTTCTCCTTGTATTCTCTTATGTGGTGGCCTTTAAAATAAGCCTTATATATGTCTAGGGTTGTGAGAAAAGAAACCCTACACAAATACATAAACATGGGCGGAAAATTCAGATCTGAAAAACTGATTTTCGTAATTCTCGATAGATAGAATCTGTCAAGCAACTGTCGAGACCTCGATAGATAGAATCTGTCAAGCTAGCTGTCGAGACTCATTAAACCTTGATAGATAGCTATCTGTCGAGCAGCTGTCGGGAATCTGTCCGGCTTTAATGAACAACCCTTCTTCACTTGTTTCTTGGTCCAATTTTCATGGCTTTAGTACTTGGCTTGAACAACATGTTTCTTGAAGTATTAAACACATCCTATATCTACCCAAATACAAGTAAAGTGTGTTTTGTCAAAAGATTAGCAAATTACATAAAATATGTTCTTAACAATATGCAGTGGAAAATAAAGTTGACACGATGATTTGTTTACGAATGGGGAAAACGTCCAAGGCAAAAACCCCACCGGATGATTTTAAAGTCACCACTTCCGAGAATCCACTATTATCACAACAAGCGTTTACAAGTAAAGGAATCCCGGTACCTTATACCAATCTACAGTTGAACCCTTACCCCAATACCCAATTGGACTTGTTCTGTAGTGACAATCTCTCCTTTCAATGCATGGCTCCCAGTACGTGACTATCCAATTTATGCATGGATCCAAGTACGTGACTAACCACCAACTTGAGAAGGATGTTAGCTGCAAAGTTCATCAGTTCATCAACACGATGAAGATCACGAAGCTCCTTGGTTACAAAACCCTACGGCGTACAAACGCAATAGCTTTTTGAAGAGAAAGATGAGCAAGGGCAAATTGTCTCCGGTCACAATATGCTTGTGTAAAACCTTTGCATCAAGTTGCACTCACTTGCATCAGCTGTGAGGGTCCTTAAAATAATCCTTATATATGTTTAGGGTTGTGAGAAAAGAAAGCTCAAACATTTATACACGAATTGGAGTGAAATCAGATCTGAAAAACTGGTTTCTGTAAATCTCAATAGATAGGTTATCTATCGAGCACCTGTCGAGCATCAGGCAAAGTTGTCTTTTAAACCTCGATAGATGCTATCTGTCAAGCTAGATGTCGAGTTTTAAAATCCAACACTTCTTCACTTGTTTCTTGGACAAATTTGCATGGCTTTAACTCTTGGACTTGAAATCTTGTTCCTTGAAGTATTAAACACATCCTAAATCTACCCAAATACAAGTAAAGTGCGTTGTGTCAAAGGATTAGCCAATTCTACATTGACATATGTTCTTAACATGATTCACATATGTCCTAACACAAATTTATGCTAATAAATTATATTTGATTAATAAATTATTTTTTACTTTAAATTAATAAATAAATTATAGTTGAAAATTTATTATTTAAGTTAATTGGATAGAAATATTTCATTTACAAACTTATAAAAATTTGATTTACCATTCATGTATTGGCTAAAATTATATATAATTTTGACAACAAAATGGATGGTTCACATTATCAATAAATTTTAAAAAAATTATATCTTATAATTAAATAATTTATTAACTCACAATCCAATATCAAATCTCTACCCAATACATATAGACATATAGTATTATATATCATTGAATTGAGTTATCTAATGACAAGCTTATTAAAAACCACATTATTATTTTTGAGTTTGACTTATTTATTAGTCATGTTTTAAGCTTGAGACTTTAGTTTGTTTAGTAAATAAACAAATATAAACAAGCTTTTTATCAAGCTAAACCCCATGAACTCCAAATCTCTACAAATCAACCCAAGGTCAACACGCCAAGCTATCATTGCCAGCAATTGACAATGAGAGCATGGCCACGCAAATACCCACCTGACAAATACACACCATGCCACCCTAAAATCCTAAACCCACCCAATCAACCAACCCATACGTCCACAATTGAATTCATTCACATCATAACCCATACTCTGTTGCCATATGCATAATTTCCCAAGCTTACACCAGCACCACTCTTAAGCCCCAATCACTGACAATCTAGAGACTAGAGAGAGGATGCTTGAGAGTGATGCAGTGGGAGTGAGAGGAAATGAGATTGAGAGTTTTTTTTTTTTGTTTTTTGGTCCTTCTACTATAGGAGCTACCGTTAGAGTTAGATTGATATAACGTTAAATTATGGATTGCGTTCAAAATTTAAACTATTAGAAAATGATGAATTTAATCATTTAACCATAATTTTAATACTTCCCTTCATGTGTGGGCTTTAAACTCCCCTTTAATAATAGGGTAGTGTTAACGGGCACCGTAAGGTGTCCGTTAACAAACAACTTTATGTCAAATCATATTCTTTTATGTCAGTAGGTTCCAGTTAACTCAATTAGTAAAATCTTTGATGATTGAATAAGAGATCTGAGATTCAATCCCCGCCTACACTAAGATTCGATTGGTGTCTTGGTCTGATGATAAATAACTATCATCAGGAGCGGACACCATAGGTTGAAATTCTCTCAAAAAATATTCTTTTATGTCAGATTTTTGACCAACTTTATAAGGTATAAAGCCAAAAAAGCTAATTTTTTGAGTTCTACTTATCACTTCAGTAATATTTTCAGTCCCCTCATCAATTTATACCAATTTTTTATTAAATAGACCCCACAATAAATTATCCTTAACGAGTACTTTACAGTGGAGTTCATAAACATTTTCCATAATATAATACCGTGTTAAATTACCGATTTTTCAAAAAAACTTAAACAATTAAAAAAATTAGACATGGCAAATCGACGGGTCGGGTCGAGTTCGAGTCAGGTCAATCGGGTTGCGGGTAAAAAATGGGTCATTTTAAGCGGGTTAAAAATGGGTTCTAGTCAATCGGGTTGTGGGTCGGGTTGACCCGTATTTTTCACATGATTTTTTTTTTTTTAATAAAGAAAAAAACATGTATTTACCATTTGGAAAGTCATGCAACAAATCACTTGATGTAAAATGCATTGCTTTGAATTCACAACTTATATCAAGAATGAATTCAGTTAAACTTATTAATACTTATTCAATAATTTTAAAATTATACAAATCCCAACATTGCTAACTAAAACAAAATAATACAAAGATAAGTAAAACAAACGCACAAGTTTTATTTCTACACAATATCAACATCCCAAAATATAAATCAAAATTACAAATGACTTATTAGATAATTCATTTGACAAATAATAAAAACATATAAGAAATTTACAATCTTGGAAATTAATTTTATAATCTATTATCAATTGTGGTTGACACTCTATGTCAATTTGAGAATATACATTAAAGTTTGATTATTTACTTATTTATACATGGTCTCTTTTATGAATATCATATCATTGTTAAGCAACACACACTCTAAAAAATATCATAATTTATTTTGAAAAGCCGTTTATTTTGGACATAAATTGTTAAAAAATAGGTCTAAGCATTTATAATTTATACTAATTTGATACTTTGGCTTCACTATTTTCATACTTATGAATGTTTCTCACACATGTCTACAATTTTAAATCTATATTTTTAACTCTACTGTAACCAGATTATCTTAGCATGTACTTTGCTATTTGATATCTAAAAATCTTTACTCATTATAGAATGCTCAACCATTCATCTTTCAATTTATTTGCATACAGTTATGTAAATGTTTCAATTGTTTCCTTAAAACTCACAACAAACAATTAAACCAATATTGTCGTAATTTTTTTTTTTTACCAAAAATTTTTTTTTTTTAAATAGTTCGGGTTACGGGTCGGGTCGGATTGACCCACAAAAAATACGGGTCGAGTCATGGGTCAACCCGTTTTTGCTTCGGGTCAAAAAAATCAAATTCGGGTCGGGTATTTTTCGAGTTGGGTCGGGTTAGGTAAGAAAATTCTAACCTGTTTTGCTATGTCTAAAAAATAATAATGAATTTAATTAGATCAATTGTCACTTATCACACCGGTAGGTTCTAGTTTATATTAATATTTAAGGGACACATGCATCACTCACATAAATGAATGAAAGGAATAATTTGAAAACAGTCTCAAAAATATGAGGACAAAAAAAGAGGTATGAAAATGACTTAACATGGGGATTAAAATAAAGGACCAAATGTTAATTCAATCTTCTTCTTTTTTATTGTTTTTTTTTTTTTTTTTTTAAGGTTAATTCAATCATATTCCTATTCATCGGAAAATACAAAACCATTCTTAATTAGAGAGTGGTCCGAACTTCGACCAAAAAATATATCATGAGCATGACAGTGAACTTAGCATATTTTGTTGTTTTAGGGGAAAATGACATGACAGTATGACATGCATTAACAATTGAACAGGCACGGTTCTGCAATTTCCCTACCCAATCATTGAGCTAGGCTGGACAAGTTTATATATATTATTTATATATATTTTCGGTTAATATATATCTTTAGATCATATATTAATTATTTATTTAAAAAATATATTTATGAAAAATTAAAAAATTTATCAAAAAAAAGTTAGTAACTTTTTCATCTTTCCAAAATATTTTTTTTCTAAAAAACAGTTTACTAATTTATGTCTTTTAGTAAAACCTTTTATATATATATATATATATATGCATGAATTGTGTTTACGGGCACCATAAGGTGCTAGTTAACAACATAGTTATTGGCAGTTTTTCAGTTTTTTGAGCAACTTTTGACAGTTTTTAGTAATTTTTTTTTATCTCTTTTGATAATTTTTTTGACAATTTTTTCTTTTATTTTTAATGAGACAAAAAAATGAAATATTAACAAACACTGCATGGCACTTGTTAATGTTTATATATATATATATATATATATATATATATAAAATAAATAATAGTACATGGATGTGCATGCACCAAACCCCAAAATGTTAGGTATAAGGCGTAAAAGCTGTTGTTGACAAATGTGTACTGCCATCAAAATGCATGCCACATTGCCACAGATATTTCGAGCTTTCGTAATGGTGTTGCAGAAGATCATTCATTCACATTACACAAAAAGTGGTATAGGAGATTTGGACTCCATTTAATAGATTATTTTCTTCTTCTTATTTTTTATTTAATATCAGATAAAATATAATTTCCTGTAAATTAAAAATTAAAGTGTTATAACGTTATTCTTTATAATTTAAATTATATATAACGCAAAGAAACAAAACGCATTAAATTTTTCAACGAAATAGAGGACTGTTTCAAAATTGTAAATAAAGAAAAAGAATTATTGTTGAAATTGTACTAAAAAGAATGAACATATAATGATTTAGGATATTGTATATAGAATAATAATGGACAAACAGAATAAGGTGTAGATCTCTCTCTCTCTCTCTCTCTCTATATATATATATATATAAATTTTCATCTAAACACATAAGGCATGAAATTAATCAACTTGAAATATATTTGTGTTAATTTGTGTTAGATACAGTTGGATATCACACAATAATCTTTTTTGCTAGATCAAAGAGAAAATTATAAAATGTGTACAGCCAAAACACTCTCCCATTCTAAATTGTTGGTTTTTTTTATTATTTCATTTTAAGATGTTACAAAATGTAGTCCTAATTGAAAAGTGAATAAATAAATTTCATAATCTACCATTTTTACTAACTGCATCACATTAAATAATATTCACTTAAAAGTTGAAATTTTCAAATAGAACCAACAATATGGGACAGAGGCAATAGAAAATAAGGTGAAAGAAAGGGCTTGAGAGACTTACGAGGGGGTGTACATGAAGTACTTCAGTGGAGGAAAGATGGAAAAGAGCCACTTTGGAATGAGCTCATGATTGCAGTGACCCATATTGTTCATAAAATCAATATATGTAAGGTAGCCAGCAATAGATGCAATAGAGGCAGTATTAGTAAGTATTGCTGTTAACTTTGGAATGGAAAACAACGCGAAATATGCTATGTGCTCTGCAAATGGATGAATGACAGCTGAAAAAACAAAAAATTGTCATATAATATGATTAAATCCATTATGATTTGATAAAAAATTTAGTGAAAGATTATATTTTGTCACAAACATATATAATATCTAAGAAGTTATTTATTCAAATTGGAAATGTAGAAACTAAATTGAAATTCACATAAAAATCCAAAGTTGCGCCTTATAAAACTAGAAAAATTTATTATTTCGCTATTTTGACCTTGGTAATATATATATATATATATATATATATATCTATATATATATATATTTATAGATAGTACGGATATCTTCAAACATTTGAAAAGTGAACTCCAAAAAATACTATTCCAATTATTAAAAGTATAAATAATATTGTTGATAATAAAATTTCCAAAATCGATGTGACTTCACATGAATTTCTGAGTCTTCAACCATAGGAATTTCTAAGTCCCCCAGCCAAACTCCCTTTACCAATACTACATAGGGATTTGTTAATTGTTATGTAGAATTGTAAGGTTGGGTTTTTTTTTTGTTAAATAATTATACTTACTGATCCATCCAAAGTTGAAAATCAAATGACTATTTGTATTTGACATTTTTGTCATCTGCGGTTTGAGATTGAGACCCAAAGTAAAAAGTTTGGAATATTAAGATTTTTATATTGTTGCATGATTGCATCTAGTTCTACCTAAACAAATGGATTTATAAAAATAAAATAAAATAAAAGATGGTTGATTGGTATTAGTATTACTAAGCCACACAAGCAATCATAATATTTATATATATATATATATATTTATATATATGGGTTGGGTTCAAGTTACACCTGGTGTAACTCTAAACAATGTTACACCACTCAATATTTTTTAATTGGATGCGAATATTGACAAATCCACCGTTAGATTACATTATCTTCGTATATTCTTCATACTTGCAAAATTTCGAGATAATCAAAGATTAATAGTCATGTCATCAATCAATTGTTAAAATTCAAATTTTTGTAGTTTAAAATAATGCATAAAAGATGAGTTTATAGATCAAATGGTAAATAGCATTCGATTGATATGAAAATTGGCATGCATGTTAAGAACATATAGAACATGTAATTCAACGGTTGGATTTTCAAAATATTAATTCAATAACAAATTATTGGGTAGTGTAACATTGATTAGAGTTACACTTACACCAAGTGTAACTTGAACTCAACCCTATATATATATATATAAATTCATCAAAATAAAAAAGAAAATTAGGAGTTGATTAGTCATGGCATTCAATTTGCAATTATTGTGAGTTTTCATAACAAAAAAGTCAATGATTACGAGACTTATATTAATGGTAAGGGACCACTGGCTCCCTCACGTGATTGAGTTATAGGTTGACCTTAAACTCAACCTAAACAATAATCTTTAATCATGTCAATGTTTTAGGATTTTTTTCAGTTCATGATTAATGACACATACCAATTAAGATCCTAATCACTGGGTACCACACTGAGTGGTACCTTATAGATGCATACTTTAATATCAAAGTGCATGTAATAATATATTATATATCGATAGTCCTACAGTTTAAGCTGCGGCGGATTAGGCTTGCGGCCACAGCTAATCTAAACTTATTAGGCCAAGTGTTATATAGAGAGGTGCCATCTAATTAATTATTTATTAGATTTGGTTAACGGGCGTTTTTTTTTTTTTTTTTTTTTTTTTTTTTTTAACAAAGTTAATGGGTGCTCTTAGAGTATTTATTAACTTTTATAGGACTATAAAAAAAATCAATTATTTTTTTCTTCTTTCCATAAAAAATTTCTAAAAATATTCTATAAACCAATACTTTTAAGGTATCTATTAACTTTTCTCTTATTTATCAAACAGAAGTTAAGTACAATTTTTTAAATGTGCTAGATAGAAGTTTAATTTTTTAAATGTGCTAGATAGAAGTTTAATTTTTAAATTTAACGAAAATCCTAATATAGAATGCTTATTACTAATAAATCATGGGAAAAGATTGCTCAGTTATGAAATTTGGGAGAAATTGTAACTACACCATAGTTAAGGAGAAAATACAATTTGCAAGGAAAAAAAGAAAAAGAAACATAAAATCATTCAGTCATACTCATATGAACATATGATGTCCTAATATAAATCTATTGTGGTATTCAATACTAAAAAACACCGACGTTAATTCATCCAAAAAAAAAAAACACCGACGTTATTAGCCCAGGCTTATGTTATGGCCCCACTACAAAAAGGCCCTACCTCTCATTATAAGAACGTCCAAGTTTTTACAATAAAAATTGTTTTAAAACCTAGACCAATAAAATACAAGCCCAATAAAAATATAACCAAATGAAACTTCAAACCATTTTGAAAATGTTGTAAGTGTGTTAAATCATCATAATGATTTATTTTATTGTGAAGAATGTTAAAGAGCACAGTTAAGTATGAGTTAGTGTAGAGTACAACTAACAAAAAATTGAAATGAATTGATGAGAGAGGTTGAAAATACGGCTAAAATGATAAGTAAAACTCAAAAAATTAGTTCTTCCAGCTCTACACCTTATAAAGTTGGTCAAAAATATGACATAAAACAAAAAATTTAACATAAAACAATATTTTAACGGATACACGACCCATTTACTATAATAGCTTGAGACTGTCATTTTTGAAAACTAATATCTTGTTAACACTAGTGACCCTAATCTCTCATGTAGCAACACACCAAAATACTTTCTCTATCTCTCTGAAAATATAAAATTCAATTGGGTTGCAATTGCAATGATCATAACTGACAATCCTCTTTTTAAATAATATGTTTTTTTTTATAAGTTTAAATAATATTTTTACAGTTACCATTTATAGACTTACTATTTTCTTGGTAAATGTGAGTCCAATGAACAGGACAGGTCAGATTAAATATTTTCGCCTACCAACAAAGTGAGTAACTAGCCCAATAATGCAAACAAATATTTTATTTACTAAACCATTTTTAAAAACTTTTTTATGAAAAAATAATTAACTGTTTTGACAAAATTTTCATAAATATTCTCTAATATAGATGATTAATGTATATCCTAACCAGACCCATATTTTATACACAGAGAACTTACAAGTTATAGGCTCTGTGGCAATTGAAGAATGGTGATGGGAATGGTAGCGAGAGTAAAGATAACGGTGGTGCAGTGCTCTGTGAAGCCAATAATAGAGAAACTCTACAGGACCAGAATGTAGAAGAAACGTCATAATTAATCCATCTGTCCTCCACAATGGTAGGTTCTCTGCCTGAGTCAATGTCTTACTAGCTAGGTAGAACAAGGCTCCATTGAACACTATTTGGTCATCCCTGCCCAAATATATTTGTAAGGAAAAATAAAAATAAAACACACCAAATTTATAATTAAGATTATTATAATTTCTACGTATACACTTGTATGTGTGTATGTATGTATCCGTATTAATTTATAATTACTGACCAATTGCTTTCTCTGTCAACTTGCTCAAACTCGATACTCTTGTCAACGATCGAGTTCTTGCCTTTGGCAGTCCAGTAACGAGAGAGACTAATCCATATTTGGTTGTGAAGCATCCTCCATAGTAGAAATGGAAATATGAGGAAGAGTGAAAGTGACCTTTCACTCTTATCCTTAACTATGAATGAGTAGGTGCTATGAATGGCCCAAGGAGCCAGGATCACGTACTACAACCAAAAAAGAAAAAGAAAAAAAAGAAGCACATTAAACAACAAAGATTTGGTTAAAGCAGAAACCAAAAGTTTGGATTAACAACAACAACAACAATAATAATAATACAAGGCAAAAATGTTTATATGCCCTACTTTCTTTCTTTTTTTTTGATAAACTTATATGTCCACTTAGAAAGACTATTTAAAAAGACTTATTCATATCATATCAATATATCATGTAATTCATGAGGCTGTCCTAATCATTTATACACATATTGTTTAATGTTATACTTATTGAACATGTTAGGTTCTAAAAGTTTAGTACAATTGGCAAACTGTAAACACAAACTTGTCTAGATATAGATTTTGAAGTCTATAGGATATATTAGGCAATGCTCAAGGTGCTGCAAGTCAGAATACAAGAAAAAGGAAACTGTAGGTTTAGGATTTCGAAACATGCTAGGTTTGACCGATCGAGACACGGGTTCTACGGAATTTAATTTCGGTCCAACAGTTGATTAAGCCCATTAAGTGATTTGGGTTGCAAATCTATTTCACATAGTATTTAAAGGAAATCCTAAGGAACATTTTGTTAAGACTTTGAAGATGCTCTTGCGAGATCTAAAAGGAATTGTGCATTTTCCTTTCAAAGTCACTACCGAAAAATTTTTCTCATACCATTAGAACCGGTAGATCTAAAGTTGCTGCTACAAAATCAACAACTGTTGATGATTTGAAACCTTTAAGTGAGATCTCAAAGTCACAAATGGGGAGTTTGCGTTCAGCAAATTCAAGATAGAAGAATCTGTGAAGTCGAAGCTGTACGTGGTCGTGTTAGTAAGTTCTACATGAGGTAGCTTTAGATTTAGGGCTTAAATCTATTGTAATCTTCCATTCTATTATAGTGGATTTCTTTACCTTGAGAATAGTTAGGTTAAATCCTCCCTAAGTTTTTACTTTGAAACGGTTGGTTTTATTGGTTTTTCTAGGTCATCATATTACTGTTTTCTTTATCTTTCCACACCAAGTAATATGTTTGCATGTGTTTAACCTATATCTCATAATTAACCTAAGTAAATACTTGGCTAATTCATTAGGATAAGCTAATATGTTTTTTAAGGGGTCTAAACAAACAAACAGAACACAACCCCCCAACACACACACACACACATAAAATGTAAGACAAACATTTTTAAACTTAAAAGCTTTAGTACACTAGACAAGAATTGAGATTGCATTGAATCCGTCTTGTCTAGTGTCATCACTTTTAATGGGTATCATTGAATCCTCTGGTACACTATTTACTTTTGTGTCATTATTTTAGTGGACCTAGTTCATTAGAGCACCAGACCTAAGTCAAACTCAAGCAAAGTTTGAAAATCACCACCAAAAAGTATGGAAAGACGATTACAGAAAATTATTAGAAGTAAAACTCTATGATCACACAAAATACCACAATTTTTGTTATAACTGTGTACGTGGCAAATGATGAGTGGTAAAAATAAAGTTATGAATCTATATAAAAGTGACATATATGTAGCTAATCACAGCTTGTTAGCGTAGGACAGTTGTGGCAAAAATTGTGGAGTTTACAAAAGTTACAAAGACTGAACTTACAAAAGTTACAACCATCCTTAAGAAACCATTTTCTAACTTTTGCTCTTAAGAAGCTGTGTTGAGAAACTGCCTAGATTATTATAAAAAAATAGAAAATTGAACCCAAATTAAAAATAGGGAAGAGTGCGGGTGTGTGTGTGTGTATATATATATATATATAATATTGTCTTCCTAGCTTTCATATGTAGGTAGCAGATAGTTCTAAACCAGAGAATATTTGTTCATCCACCGTACATGGATGAAATAGTAAGGTGTTTAACCCTGCAGCACAGTTATTTCAAACACTTACCAACCTCACCATTATACGGCCCATTCTTCATATGCCACATTTTAGTGCACGTTTTCAAACAATATCCAAAAACTTAAAAAATAAACTGTACAAACAAGCATTTACAACCTAAACTCAAGTCAGAGAGAGAGAGAGAGAGAGAGCATTGGCTTATATAAGAACACCACCTTAAATCTTCCAAGAGGCGTCCATGGCCAGTCTGTGAGAATTCCTGGTTTAGTAGCCATAGAAAACTATCAAATACAAATACAAATATAGAACTTTCTCTTGCTGATGCATATATGTGCAATCAACCTTGTGCCAGGTCTGTTATATATATACACTACTTTCATCATGATACACTTAGGGTCCGTTTAGATAATGCTTATTTTGCTGAAAACTGAAAATTGAAAACACTATAGCAAAATAATTTTTAAATGTGTGAATAGAGCCGTGGAACCTATTTTTAATATTTTTTTTTTCTGAATAAAGTAGTTGTAGGTCTCATGAATAGTGTGTGAACAGTAACTTTGTGTGCGTGAACAATAACTTTGTCTCCTACCCAAAAACGCGTGGACAAAAAAAAAAAAAGAGGAAAAAGCCAGATGTAGACGTGCTAGCTTTTTCAGCCGGATCCAAACAGTCACTTAGGCTCACAGTTACTTGTCCAAGTCAGTACGGATCTGATGCATGCCACGTAGCCAACCAGGCCTCTATACAAATTAAGGTATGTGGTGACCTGTACATGTGGATACTTAGGGCCCGTTTGGTAATGTTGTTTTAGTAACATTGTTTGTATTCTTTGGAAATATGTGTGAGTGAAAAAGTGTGTAGAAATACGTATAATGTTGTTTAAAAACTGAAAACATGTGTTTAAACACATGTACCAAACATGACCTTATTATTCAGCACTGTGGAGTTTGATCAGCAACCTCCTTCTCACCGCCTGTATGAACCACATTTATTCCTTACTTAAACGTGGCATCATAAAAAGTGTCCACTAGTGAGATTATCACTTTCAAAATTTATGTCTATTTATCATAGCAGTTTTCACAATTTTTATCACAATTTGTCCACATGACGAGTGGTCAATAGTTGGTCCACGTGGATTCACATAGTTCTACCATTCACAACTCATCACTTGATAATTGTGTCAATTGTGACACTGACATATTGACTTATTGTTCCACTTTTACTTATAGAAAGGTCATGTTTCAAGTATCAGAAACATAATTACTTCAAACAAATTAGTTGGAGGTTTTGTGCCATTAATGTTGAGATAATCTGCACCACTTCAAATTGGAAGCTGGTGGAACTTTTCTATGTTAAACAATATCATAACTTTTTATAAAATTAATTTTTTGAGAATTTTGTCATTGGGTTATATATTATCTTTATTCTTAATATATGCACACTAAATATTAAATTAATCAAATGTTATTTACTGTAAGGACTGGATTTGGGTCCCTAGACCAAAAGATGGATGGACTTAGGCCCAAAAAGCCCAAAACAATGAATTTTTAGAGAGTGGGTTGGAAAACTGGGCTAAAATGAGTTGGACAATAAATAAAGTGGGTTCAAATGACAAAAAAATGAAGATAGACAAGTTTAAACTTAAGAAAATCGTCCTTGGCACGGTCTGAGGAGATCAGCTCTTATATATTTCTCTCAAGTTTGATTACAAATTTGGTTCCTAATTGCTACAGTGTTCCTCTCTTCATTTCTCCATCTCTTTCTCTCATTGCCTCCTTCTTCTTTTATACTCTCTTCCCCTTTCATCTTTTCCCTCCACGTGTAGGTCAGATGGTTGGTATTGATACTTGTCCCATCAGCACATTCTTGAAGTCTTTGTGTAGTAGCTGTAAAGCTGAAAACCACTGTTCAGGTATCATTTCCACATTAATGTGGCCAGAGAATTAGCTGCAGAGCATTCAATGCGGTGGTAGCAGCTTTCTCCTTAGATATTTTAGGACTCCCCCTATCTTATGTTTCTGTAATACTTATCCGTATCAACAGAATTTCCTGGAATGTCCCCTTGGACAGCAAACCCATTCTTCTAACCTCGGCTTTGGTTAGCCGAGGAGGCATTCATCCTCGGCCCACCCTCCTGGGCCTTTATGACCAAAACTAACTTCTTCATTTACTAACATGGACTCCCCTAACAATGTTTACTTCTCCTCGAATGACTTTACGTCCTCGGATTGGGCCCTAGGCCCAATATATATATATAAATAATGAGTTCCTGGGCCCCATATCCCTACAATAGCCCCTCGAGATTCTTCTTTCTGGCTCCTCAGGAATAAAGAAGGATTTCGATATCACTGCACTTACCTCGTGCTCATTACATGTCACCTCTGATTGCGTAGATGCCTTTTTAACTGCCTAAGGTATGTTCCTAACGCTTCGGCATATGAGACGCGCCTTCATTAAATTTTTATGGCTTTCTGTTCCCCACGTTCTACGGTGTGATGCGGATCCAACGGCTGAGGGTTTTGCTAGGAACCGAGTGGGAATTTTCCTGCTTCTGACTCCCTTTTCGATATAAATATCACTCAAATCAATCACTCACCTCACTTTAGCATTCATTTCGTTTTAGCGCACATACATTGAACCTGCAAACCTTCCCATCTCACTCGTGCCCTTACAAATACCAAAAGTTTGTCCAAGGATACTTTTCTTCTTTTTGTAAGTCTTCATAAATCTCTACACTTTATTTTTCTATACACTTTTCTTTTCTTTGTGTCTTTTCCTCCTCGGCTCTTCTCCCCTCTCATTAACTTTTTAGTATCTCCAAGTCTCTCTTAGGAATGGGTATATTCGCTCATTTGGTAGACTCTGAGGAGGGAATAGAGAGTTTCAGAGCTCTGTATAGGATTCCTCCAGGGGTGTTCATTAGGTATTGCAAGGAAGGAGAATGACACGAAAAAAGGTAAGAGGGAAAAGTGGTAATCCCAATGATTGCCTTCATAGAAGGCGGAATGAGAATTCCCATGGGCACCGTAACTAGGGATTACCTTAGGGGCCATAGGTTAGCTCCCACCTAGTGTGCCCTAAACATGTTTAGGATTCTAGGGAGTGTAGATGCCCTTAATGAAAGGATGGGCTTAGGGTTTACCCACCATGATATCAATTGGGTCTACAACCTCCATCACTTAAAAGGGCAGGGGTATTACCTGAAATCTAGGTACCCCGAGGTTAGGCTCATTCAGTGCCTACCCGAATCCAACAAAGGCCTGAAAAAAGATTTCTTGATCGTGTTGGGGGAATGGCACGATGG
Organism: Notholithocarpus densiflorus; assembly: GCA_030021035.2. Lineage (NCBI taxonomy): Eukaryota > Viridiplantae > Streptophyta > Magnoliopsida > Fagales > Fagaceae > Notholithocarpus > Notholithocarpus densiflorus. The sequence continues at coordinate 24,624 of JARYZH020000664.1, forward strand.
CCTCCTCTGCCCAACGAGAGAGGGGCAACCAGGTGGGATTTTAGACCTAGAATGATTACTTTAAAATTATTCCCCGTTTTCTTTTTCTTTTGCTTGTGCTTGTACATGAAATTTCCTCCGGTTTGCACTATTTTGTTTTGCTGATGATTTTTTTTTTTTTTTTTTTTTTTTGGTTTCTCCTAATGGTTTTGCAGATAGGAACGCGGATATTCCTAACTTTAATCTCATGAACCAGGCAAGTTTGGATAAGATCCTGAAGGCTGAGGTGTTTGTCCACACAGACAGCCAACTCAGGGCAACCCACTTGATATTAGACTACATTTCAATATCCAAGAGTTTCCAAGCACCTAAGTGTGTCATTAAAGTTAGGGATCTTTGGCTGTAACGGATTAGTGTTGCTGCTCCAGCCTTTCTGATCACCAGCCCAATTCCAGAAGGCGTTTTCACCACCAACCCCATACCAGAAGGTATACCCAAGGTAGAGGCTTCCTTTTCCCGTCCCATCATCAAGGAAAAGGAAAAACAAGAAGAAGAAGAAGAAGAAATAGTTGAAGTGTCCGACTCCGAGGATGACTTCCAGGTATTTAATCAACCTTTGTCTTCGGAGATTCCATTGGGTGACTTCGGCCATTCTTCTCCAGCCCAACCCAGCCAACACCAAGGAGCTACTTCCAATCCAGACGACATGGGCATCTAACGCAAACCGAGGTCCACCTTGCAAGAATTACTAGAGTCCTAACTAGGGGGGAATGCGTCTAGGAAGGCAACTCAGACTAGGCTTCCCACCCCCTTCCTGCCCTACCCCTCCGACTTGAACCTACCGACTTGAAAAGGAAAAGGGAGCCAAAGGGCAAGGAGGTGGTGGAAGTTGGAAAAAACCACCCCTCTCAAAAGGATGAGGCCCGAAGAGCGGCCAAGTAAGCCAAGGTGGGGCAAAAGGGCGCTGAGAAGAGGAGCGATCCTCAGGTCGCACCTCCAGCCTAGACCCCCACCCCAATGCTAGATGGGGCTCCTTTGCCAGCCAGTGCCTCCATTAAGGACTTCCAAGGAGGGACGACTGGCTATGTGGCCGATGCGGTAGAGCAGGCTCTGCTGCTCCCCGAGGACATGGCCGAGCTCCGATCCATGAGGAGGCATGAGATCTTCCTCAGCTTGAAGAGGTATCTCGCCATGGTATGTCCTCTACTTAGCCCTTTTTTTTTTGTTTTTTTGTTTTTTTTGTTTTTTTTTTACTTCTTTCTTCTCTTTCTTTTCCTAATCTATGTTTCTTTCCTCGGCAGGTTGTTCAAGCCTCATTCCGGGTGGAGGAGATAACCAACTACTGCCACCGATAGATGAAAGAAGAGGAAGGAAGGCGCAACGCCGCTGTGGAGGCCTTCAATGTGGCCGAAAAGAGTATTTAAGAGCTTAAGAGTAAGTTGCTTGAGGAGGAGAGGGAAAGAAAAAGTGCTGCAGCTGCCCTGGATAGCGCTGAGAGGCAGGCTGAAGGCCAACGGGTGCTCCTTCACAATGCTGAGGATCAGCTGGCCGCCTCTAAAGCACAGATCTTTACCCTCAAGAGGAAACTGGAGGAGGCTGAGAAGGCAAGGGAACGAATAGAGAGGGCTTGGGATCAGGCTGAGCAAGAGGGATATGATGTAAGAGTGGTGGAGACCGAGGAAGCCCTCAGGGCTGAGATCTCGGGGGTATGTAGGAACTATTGCTCCCAAATGTGGAATGAAGCTCTCAACCAAGCTGGGGTTGAGGTTTCATCTGTACTTAGGAAGACAGAGAGTGTATACTACCCCCCTGCCATCCGAGCGTCCGTTCCCTCTGGCTCGAGGACTGATACCGCCTCCGAGGTGGCAAAAGTAGGCAAGGACAGTACAGCCAATGTTCCAACCTCTTCCGACAACCCCTCTGAGGAGGCCGAGCAGCCCGAGGTCACAGAAAAAGAAAAGAACGCAGACCAGGGAGTGGCCCCTGATGCCACGAAGCCCCCAATTGCCACCCAGGACCCCCCTGCCGAGAAAGAAGTTCCTAAAAGGATGAAGATTGTCCTGGCCACTCTTCCTCTGCTTGCCAAGGCTAATCCTGCAAGTAAGGGCCTCGAGGCCTCAAAAGCAGCATCCACTCAGCCTACCAAAGCCCCTCCCAAAGAAAAGATTGTAATAAAAAAGAAATAACTTCCAGTGTAGTTCTTTTCTTTTTTTTTTTTCTTTTTTTTTTTTTTAAGCTAATGTTTTTATTTTCAAAGTTTGTAATTAGTGTTACCTCTTTGTATCCAATCTGCCTCTTTCCGAGGCTTTAGTTAATGAAAGTTATGAACATTTTCCTTATTTCTATGATTCTTACACAAATGTTGATATAGTTTCTATTTTGTTTAACACTTAGCTAATATGGAAATGAGATACAACTCCATTCATGTATATAAATGGCAAGACACCAATTTATGTCAGACTCCATCTGAGTTTCTTCCCATTACTAAGTAAAAAGACCTGGATACAATAATCAGACCTGAAATAGATCATGGATATACTTTCAAATGCTTTAAGTGATGCTTACAAGCATGCAATTGATGATGTCACTTCAATGAAAATTCATATCATTCAGCAGGGCTGATCCCATCAAACACTTAAATAATCAATAGGAAGTGTTAACTTACTCAAGAGGATCCAGATATAATGCAGGTTCTGTTTGACACTTATGTGAATAGCTTGAAATATCAATTTACCCAAAGCATGTGGTCCGAGGAACCAGACATAGCTAAGGTTTCGTTTAACACTTAAATAGATGTCATAATGTATTAATTTACCCAAAGCATGTGGTCCAAGGAGCCAGGCATAGCTAATGTTCTGTTTAATACTTAGAAAGATGTCTGGAGATATCAATTTACACAAGGTATGTGGTTCGAGGAGCCAAGCATGACCAAGTTTCTGTTTGATACTTAGGAAAATATCATGAAGTATTAATTTACCCAAAGCATGTGGTTTGAGGAACCAGGCATAGCTAAGGTTCTGTTTAACACTTAGATAGATGTCATAATGTATTAATTTACCCAAAGCATGTGGTCCGAGGAGCTAGGCATAGCTAAGGTTCTGTTTAATACTTAGAAAAGTAACTTAACATATCAATTTACCCAAGGTATGTGGTTCGGGGAGCTAGGCATGATCAAGGTTCTGTTTGATATTTAGAATAACAATAATATGAAGCTTAATAGATAATGTAATAAACGAGAATGTGACAAGGAAGATTTTCATTAATAATAATACATTCTCAAGTTATTTACATTCCAAGGGCATGGTACAACATTCTCATCTAGGTCTTCAAGATGATATGCATCTATTCCAGCCACCGAAGTGATGCAATATGGCCCTTCCCAGTTGGGCCCTAACTTTCCCCATGCTGGGTTCTTTGCAATATCCAGAACCTTTCTTAACACCAAGTCTCCAGGTGCCAGTGGCCTTAGCTTCACGTTGGCATCATACCCTTGCTTGAGCTTGTGTTGATAATAGGCCAATTGGACCATGGCATTTTCTCTTCGCTCTTCAATTAAGTCTAGGCTCTTTCCTAACAGCTCATTGTTGTTGCTCGGAGTGAAAGAACTCGTTCTCAGTGTTGGGAATCCAGTCTTTAGAGGAATAACAGCCTCGGCTCCATAAGTCATTGAAAAGGAGGTCTTCCTAGTGGACCTACGAGGTGTAGTCCGGTATGTCCAACGGACGTGTGGCAACTCGTCTACCCATTTTCCCTTTGCGTCGTCCAGCCTCTTTTTAAGCCCACTCACTATAACCTTATTAACAGCTTCAGCCTGTCCATTCCCTTGTGGATATGCCGGAGTAGAATATCTGTTTGTTATGCCCAAGTCACAGCAATACCTCCTGAAAGCTTTGCTATCAAACTGAAGACCGTTGTCCGAGATGAGGGTATGAGGGATTCCAAACCGAGTGAAAATATATTTCTAAACAAATCTCTTAGCATCCATGTCCCTGATATTCGCCAATGGTTCAACTTCAACCCACTTGGTGAAGTAATCCGTGTTAACCAACAAATATCTCTTATTCCCTGCTGCCTTAGAGAAAAGACCTACAATGTCCAAGCCCCATTGAACAAAAGGCTAAGGGCTGGACAGAGGATTAAGGACTCCTCCCGGTTGATGAATGTTTGGTGCAAATCTTTGGCATTGGTCACACTTCTTCACATACTCTTGTACTTCCCTCTGCATATTTGGCCACCAATAGCCTTGAGTGAGGGCCCTGTGAGACAAAGATCTGCCCCATGTGTGGCTTCCACAAATTCCTTCATGTAACTCTTCCAGGAGTAGCTCAACTGCTTCAGGGTGTATGCATAGCAGATATGGGCCAGAAAAAAATCTCTTATACAATTTTTGGTCCTCGGACAGCCAAAACCGAGGAGCCTTTCTCTGTACCTTGTCGGCCTCGGACTTACTCTCGGGCAAGACATCTTCCTTAAGGAATAGCACAATAGAGTCCATCCAGCTAGGATCACCCGAGGTAAACTTTGTGCCGAGGATGTTGCCAATGTGGTAAGAGAGTCAGCATGTGTATTTCTACTCTTAGGGATTTGTGACAAATTAAAAGACTCAAATCTAGACTGTAAGTGTCTTACTTGGTTCAAATATTCCTGCATTCTGAGATCTCTAGCCTCCAAATCTCCTTGAACTTGGCCCACAACCAGCCTTGAATCAGAAAAGATTTCCACTACTTTTCCACCCATGTTCTGAACCATGGTCATCCCTACCAATAAAGTTTCATACTCAGCCTCATTGTTTGTGGTCGAGAAGCCTAATCTCAAGGATTTCTCAATTGTGATCCTCTCTGGAGATATCAGAACTAGCCCCACTCCAGATCCTCTGTGGTTCGTTGCACCATCAACGTATACCTTCCAGGACAAAAGTTCTTGTAAGGAGATTGCACCAACCAATTTTTCATCCATGTTCTGCTTCTCTACTCTCTCTTCTAGTGGGGTTTCAGCAAACTCAGCCACCAGATTGGCGAGGACCTGACCCTTGATAAAGATGCAAGGCATGTACTTGATATCAAAGGCCTCTAGGATCGTACCCCACTTGGCAATCCTCCCTATGTAATCAGCACTCCGAAGTAGAGATCTAAGTGGGAGCTGGGTTAGGACAACAACTATGTGCGATTGGAAATAGTGGGAGAGCTTACGTGTAGCATGCACCACTGCCAAAATGGCCTTCTCCAGTGGTAGGTAACAGACCTCGGCCTCATGTAGTGACTTGCTCACATAATAAACTGGCCTCTGCACACCACTATCAACCCGTACCAGCACTAAGCTTACCGTATAGGAAGCCACTGCGATGTACGCAAATAAAACCTCATCCACCTCGGGCCTGGACATAATGGGGGGATGAGATAGATATTCCTTCAACAGCTGGAAGGCCAGGACACACTCCTCGGTCCATTCAAATCCATTCCACTTGTTCAACAACTGAAAGAAAGGCCTACACCTGTCTGCTGACCGAGAGATAGATTGGTTTAGAGTAGCGGTCATCCTTGTTAGCTTCTGGACCTCTTTGGGATTCCGAGGTGGCTGTAAATTGTTGATTGCCTTAATCTGGTCAGGGTTGACTTCAATTCCGCAATGTGTAACCATGTACCCCAAGAATTTCCCTGATCCGACACCAAAAGAACATTTAGAAGCATTGAGTTGCAGCTTATGCCTCCTCAAGATCTCAAAGATATTCCCGAGGTCGTTAATGTGCTCAGATTCCAACTTACTTTTGACCACCATGTCGTCTATAAATCTCAATGTTCTTCCTTATCTATGGCTCAAACATTTTGGTCATCATACTCTGATAGGTAGACCTCGCATTCTTTAGACCAAAGGGCATCACCTTGTAGTGGTAATTCCCAGTAGGAGTGACAAAAGCTGTTTTCTCCTGGTCATCCAGGGCTAAAGGTATCTGATGGTACCCTTGAAAGGCATCCAAAAAGCTCATCCGAGGATGGCCTACAGTTGTGTCCATTAGCTGGTTAATCCGAGGCATGGGAAAGGGGTTCTTTGGGCAGGTTTTGTTCAAGTCCGTGAAATCTACGCACACCCGCCACTTCCCATTCTTCTTCTTTACTACCACTATATTAGCCAACCATTCAGGGTAGAATACTTTTTTGATAGCCCTAGCCTGCTTAAGCTTATTCACCTCTTCCTTGACAGCATCAGAATGCTCTTTAGAGGAGCGCCGAGGTGGTGGCTTTCTAAGGAGGACAGTTGGGTTGACGTTCAGATGGTGGCTAATGAAGTTAGGATCTACCACAGGAACCTCATAGGCATTCCAGGCAAACAAATCAATATTCCTCCTAAGAAACGCTAACAGTTCTTCCTTCTCTCGAGGAGGCAACTAAGCTCTAACTTGAAAAAATTTCTCCAAATCACCGTTTATAGCAATTTCCTCCAACCTTTCACACTTTATCTCTCCCGACACCACATTCATAGGTAGGATCGGAATCCTTGATTGCTATGAGCCCCCCTCAACAGAGGCCGAGGACTCAGCCGCAGGCTAATGCATGATGGCATCCACGAGGCACTGCCTAGCCATGGATTGACTCCCCACAAGCTCCTCAATTTGGTCCCCTGATTGATACTTCACCTTCAAATGCAGAGTTGAAGAAATGGCCCCTAGGGCATGAAGCTAGGGTCGGGCCACAATCGCCGTGTAGGGAGAGTATGCATCCACCACAATGAAGTCCACTTCAACCACCTCTGAACCTGCCTGCATAGGCAACCTAATCTAACCCCTTGGGATGACAACCTTCCCATCAAAACTCACCAAAGGTGAATCATATGCTGTCAAGTCTTTAGGCTTTAAGTTTAGCCCTCTGTACAAGTTAGGGTACATTATCTCTGCACCACTGCCCTGACCTACCATCACCCTCTTCATATCATACCCTCCTATCTTGAGGGTGAACACCAAAGCATCATTGTGTGGCTGGATGGTTCCCATCTTGTTCTCGTCCGAAAAACTTAGCGCCGGTCAGATCTCCACTCTAGCCCTCTTCGACTCAGAATTAGAGTCCTCGGCTGGTAGCCAAGCTATAGACATCACCCTGGAAGGATGAGAACCAGTCTTCCTAGGTGCAGCAAAGATGACATTAATTGTGCCTAATAGGGGCCTTGAAGAAGTGTTCCCCTGAGCCCCTAACCTTGATTGGTCTCTTTGCCCGTTGGGCCGATACAAAAACTGCTGTAACCTTCCTTCTCTGACTAGTTGCTCTAGATGGTTCCACAAAGTTCTGCAGTCCTCGGTGGTATGTCCCCGTTCTTGGTGGTATTGGCAATGAGGGCTCTGATTACGCCTCAAGAGGTCTCCTCCCATTTTGTTTGGCCATTTGAAGTATGGCTCGTTCTTGATCTTCTCCAAGACTTGATGCACTGGTTCTCGGAACACAGTGTTAACCACCTGAGGAGCCGTAGATCCAGATTGTCCTGCAAAATCTCTTTGGGGTATGTTATTGTTGTATCTGTCCGACCTGAAATCCCTCATCTCTTGAGGGATAACTTTACCCTTCCCCTTGCCTTGCTGTTGGTCTTCCTCGACCCGCTTGTACTCATCAATGTGATCCATAAGCCGATGAACACTCCTCACCAGCTTTTTGGTCAGGGATTTCCTCAAATCATGCTCGGTGGGCAGGCCGACCTTGAAGGTCCTTATAGCCACGTCATCAAAATCCCCATCAATCTCATTAAACATCTCCCAGTACCTGTCCGAGTATGTTTTCAGGGTCTTACCTTCTCGCATGGACATGGACAATAGAGAATCTAAGGGCCGAGGAACCCTACTATACGTAATAAAACGAGACCCAAATGCTCGGGTGAGCTCCTTGAAGGAGTCAATGGAACCTGCACCTAGGCCATTAAACCACCTTATAGCCACAGGCCTTAAACTAAAGGGGAATATCTTGCACATCAAAGCCTCATTCTTGGAGTGTACAGTCATTCTCTGGTTGAAGTGACTTACGTGCTCCACAGGGTCTGTACGACCATTGTACATGGTGAACGTGGGCTGAGTGAGCTACCGAGGAAGTTTCCCTCCCTCAATCCTGCGTGTGAAAGGTGATTTGGAAATTTGGTTGAGTGCTCTACTCATAGCATCATTTCCCAGGCCTCTTGAAGATGAATTTTTGTTTTTGCGCTCATGATGGTAGTCCTCATAATACGAGAAAGACTCACTAGGAGGTGTCCTTGATCTGCACCTATAGCTACCATCCTCTTCATCGTCGGAAGAGAAGTCAGAGTTGGAAGGAGCTCGCTTTCGCCGTTCGTGGCGTAAGCTCCTCTTTAAATGATCAATCTCTAGCTACATGTCCTTAGCATCTTTCTTATGAGAGACGCGGCTTCTACCTCGGGACTGGCTCTTAGTAGTATGAGTAGTATGCACACTCTCCTCCCGGTCCCTTCTTTGTTCGAGATCATGAAAGTGATCTTGACGTTGAGACCCCATAGATTTTGTCTGGTTTGGACTTGAATCTACCATCGTTGAACGTTAGGCTCACTATAACACCAGTAATTTCCCACGAACGGTGCCAATTGTAAGGACTGGATTTGAGTCCCTAGCCCAAAAGATGGATGAACTCAGACCCAAAAAGCCCAAAACAATGAATTTGTAGAGAGTGGGTTGGAAAACTGAGCTAAAATGAGTTGGACAACAAATAAAATGGGTTCAAATGACAAAAAAAATGAAGATTGACAAGTTTAAACTTAAGAAAATCGTCTTTGGCACGATCCAAGGAGATCAGCTCTTATATATTTCTCTCAAGTTTGATTACAAATTTGGTTCCTGATTGCTACAATGTTTCTCTCTTCATTTCTCCATCTTCTTCTCTCATTGCCTCCTTCTTCTTTTATACTCTCTTCCCCTTTCATCTTTTCCCTCCACGTGCAGGCCAGATGGTTGGTGTTGATACTTGTCCCATCAGCACTTTCCTGAAGTTTTTGTGTAGTAGTTGTAAGGCTGAAAACCACTGTTCAGGTATCACTTCCACATTAATGCGACTAGAGAGTTAGCTACAGAGCATTCAATATGGTAGTAGCAGCTTTCTCCTTAGATATTTTAGGACTCCCCCCTATCCTATATTTCTGTAATACTTATCCAATGAGGCATTCATCCTCAGCCCACTTTTATGACCTCGGCTTTGGTTAGCCAAGGAGGCATTCATCCTCGGGCCACCCTCTTAGACTTTTATGACCAAAACTAACTTGTTCGTTTTCTAACATGGACTCCCCTAACAATGTTTACTCCTCCTCGGACGACTTTACGTCCTCGGATTGGGCCCCAGGCCCAATAAATATATAAATAATGAGTTCCTGGGCCACATATCCCTACATTTACAATTTGATCTATAAATTTATATTCTACCTATAATTTTAAAATTAAAAAATAGTTGAAATTTTAACAAAAATTATGTTGAGATAATTATTAATCTCTGATAATTTTCATATTTTGTAAGTAATGGAGAGTATAAAATTAATATGTAATCCAATGATTGATTTGTCAAAATACTCATTTAATAAAAAACTATTAAGTACTGTAATAACACAAACAAGTACTTCATTTCTCAAGAAAAAAAAAAGTATAACTTAAATATAACTCATATATATGTATTTATGTGTATTTATTTTAATAAATTCACTGTTAAATTAAATTTTACCCTTTTTCTTGTGTACCCCAAATTTGTTATAAAAAAATTAAAGACTAAAATTATTTGAATTAGAAAAAAAATTTAAGTACAATTCTTTATTTGTTGTTCTAATTATATTTAACCATTAGGTTAAAGAACCAAGTTCCATTTATATTTGTAAACGAATTTGGGGTACACAAGAAAAGGGGAAGTGGGGAACTGCATAGTAGGGAAATGGGTGACTAGCCAGGCGGGTGGGTGTGGGTTTTGTTGACCATGAGTATGTAGATTGGTTAGTTGTGTTGTGGGGTATATCTGTGTAGGGTTTGGAATTGGAAGTGTTTCTTCTTCTACTCCATGTGAATAGTAAAGTAATTTTGGTAGGAGCTAATAAGAATGTAACATGGGTTGTTGTTGTCGATGTATAAAGTCAAAACAGTAATATTGGTGAAAGCAATGGTTGATTTTTTGATATACCATGGTTTTGAATCACAACAGCTATTGTTGAATAATAATGGCAGCTGGTTCTTCTGCAGTGGCGTACATGATAAATTTTCTCGATTTGGCAGGCTGAGGAGGCTATGTGTTAAGTTAATGGGTATGGGGTTTTGTAGGGTTGGATTATGTACTTGAGTTGTGGATGGTGCTTTAATGGGTGTTTTGAGGAATCTATTATTTTATGTAACAATTGCAGCATCCCCTTATATACTCAATCTTATGTTTGTTGGAGAGGAAAGAAATTGTATAGGCAAGCATGTACATATTTGTACGAACAAAAATATTAATCTCAAGAGTCACAATCTTACTCAAATACCAATTTACTATTTATTCTTTATAAAACAAAATCCTACCTAGGCAAAATCATGCACCAAGCAGGTTTATTATGTACATGAAGCACCATGTTATGCTATTAATTATCAATCACAACTACACACCAACAATTAGCATATGCATTAGATGCGCATAGCGTCTCTCTCACAATGTGTGAATCCCACATGTCTCACATGTAGATAGATATTACATGCAAAGATTACAAAATAGGTAAGGGGTTATGGAAGCACCGGCTTTTGAGGATGAGAAAATAGCATCATTGTGCCTTGCAACTTTGCAAGTGCACGTGAGTACTAACTAAGAAAAAAATGGTTCCTACTCAAGAATTTTACAGTACAAATTTTTGTATGGAACATATTCATCTAACCTTAACCAGTAATATAAGATATTATTTTATTTTTATATTTTTTAACAATAAATAAATGGTTAAAATTACTTAAGGAAGATTAAAAAAATATATATAGTAAAATAAATAACCCAATTTTATTTATATTTTTTAATAATAAATAAACACTCAAGAATATATAAGAATGATTTAAAAAAATTTATACTGTAAAATTTGTAATCCGAATTTTAAAACATCAGTTAGATTAAAATTCCGTTCCAAAACAGTATTGTTTTCATACTTAACCACAAAAGTGCAACGAAAATTAAAAGGACTAAATTGCCTATATTTAAATATTAAAAAAAAAAGAAAAAAGAGAGAGATATTAAATTGACCAAATTAAAAACTAAAGGATCAAATTGATAAATTTTTTAAACTTTAAGGACCAAATTACAGTAGTTTATCCATTGAATCAGATTGGCAAATCATGAAATCATTCAAACTTTAACTGGAAAAAAAGTAAAAGAGAATTTTTTTTAATATATTTCTTTAGATTCATTAATTAAATTCAACTACATGATTGTATTGACCAATGTAACAAAAAAATATTATCTTTTCCATAACAATTAAGTTCAATTGCAATTGGCGGAGAATCGTAAAATACAACTATTAGTTCGTTTAGACCCCTCTACACTCAGATTGTTTAACCTAATTAATTAACCAACTTGATACTTAGGTTGATTTTTCAGATCTAGGTTAAACACAAACAATCATATTACTTAGTGCGGAAAAGTAAAGTAGGCAAGCAATATAATGAGCCAAAAAAACCAATGAAACCAACAGTTTCAAGGTAAAAAACTCGGGGAGGATTTAACCTAATCTATCCTCATGGCAACAATTTCACTATGATAGAATGGAAGTTTTACAAAAGATTTTCTACCTAAATTCTAAAGCTACCTCTTATAGTACTTACTCACACGATTACATGCAGCTCCAAATCAACGGACTCCTCTATTTGAATTTGCTGAATACAAACACCCACGTTTGTGACTTTGAGATCCCACTCAAAGGTTTAAATCATCAGCTATGTATGATCTTGTAGCAGCAACTTTAGATCTACTAGTTCTAATAATGTGTAGATGGAATTTCAGTAGTGACTATGAAAGGAGAAGGCAACAAATTCACCATGATAGATCTCAAAAGAGCACCTCCAAAGTCTTAACAAAACGTGCTTTAGAGTTTCCTTTAAATACTAGGAGTATTAGATCTGAAACCCTAATCAATTAATGGGCTTAATGAGCTGTTGGGCCAAAATTAAAATCTGTAGAAATGCATCTCGATAGGTCGAGCCTTCTTCTCGATCGCTCGAACTTGGCATGTTTTGAATTCTTGAACCTGCAGCTTCCTTATTCTTGTATTCTAACTTGTAACACCTTGAACATTGTCTAATTATACATATAGACTAAGGAATCTATATTTAGATAAGTTTGTGTTCACGGTTTGCCAATTGTTCTATACTTTTAGAACCTAACAATCTCCCCCTTTGGCAATCCATGACAAAACTTACATACAAAATGAAATTCTGAAATACAAGAACAACCCTATTACAATAAAATGCCTAAATACATCACAAATTCTAATCTAATACTTCTAACCTAAAAGTTGTAAGAAGAGGGAGAAGTTCTAGATTGGAATGTTATTGTCTTTCCTGAAACATTCAAAAGAGCACATTAATTCATGTGTGGAAATACAGACAGTTAAACAACAAATAACAAATATGCAATAATAGCAAATAACAAATATGCAAACTAATTTGTCCCCTAAGTTAGATACATAAAAAAAATTTATTTTCTCCCCCTTTCAAAAACAATTTCATCTACTCCTAAATAAAATAGTTAGAAAACCTTTTAAACCGGATTCCCAAATTTCATCTATTTCCAAATTTCATCTATTTCTCCCCTCTTTTGTCACGTATTGACAAAGACAACTCAATCAGAAGGTAGACACGATAAACATACACAACAAATATCAAGAGAAAATAGTGAATCAAGGAACCATAAAACATAAGCTCTATAGAAAATAGAGGCAACTCCCCCTATGAAAAGCAACAACTCCCCACATGAACAATACAGGTTTTAAAAATAGCTTTCTCCCCCTATAAAAATAGAAAAAACAAAACAAGTTTTGGGAAAAACGTTTTTGGGGAAATTTAGGAGGTGGGGAAAACTAAAAAGACACAAACCTAACTTAAAAAAATAAGTTGAGGATTCACATGAATACAAATATTCTTTCTTTCAATATATGCAAACTTGACACTATGTGACCCATAAACAGATGCATGCAAACACTCTAAGCACAATCAGTTAAGACTATATAAAATAGATGTCAAAGATACAAAAAAAATTCAGCACGCAATGTGTTTTTCATGTGTTAAGGTGTTTTGAAAACTCAAATCAACCTCAATAGTAGAGAAAATATTTGCACATTTATTATCTACTATATCTCTCAAGAAAATATTCCCAATTTTTAACAGTTTACACATCAAGAAAAATATCATATACTAAAATGTATTGATCTCAAAATTAATCAATCAATTTTTAAATCAAGTTGAGTACCCAATTTAGCAAAGTGTATTCGTGTTGTGTGTGAAGCACTATAAGAGATATGACTGCAAAAATGCTAGATAGATAAAGAAAACAATGCAATGCATGTGAATCCTATCACAAATGATGCATGAAAAGACTGATCGGTTAAGAACCTAAAAACTAAAATTTTTGATGTTTCGATCGGTTGAAAGGAATAGAGCATCAATCGAAAAAATTTCCTGGAAAATTTCGATCGGTCGAGCATCAATCAAGCATCGATCAAGTTAGGAAGAGAGATTTTGCCTAAAAATTGATCATTTTCGATCAGTCAAGGGTAATTTTTGATCGGTCAATAATGAAAACTTTTAAACTGGATTTTTATGCAAAAAATCACTTTGAAAGTAGTTTTAATGAGATGTAATGCATATGAACAAGATCCAGAAAGTTTCAAAAACATATGGGCACTCAAATCCTCACTTTAAAATCAATCAAGAAGTTAAAATCACATAATTAAAACTTCTAACACAATTTAAAAAAAAAAAAAAAAAAAAAAAAAACTCCCAAACTAAAAAAAAAATTGCATGTACACACTAGATTCTATGCAATTAAAGATGGCTAGATTAAACAAGGAATTTTTTGCAGAAAAAACAACTGAAAACCAGTTTTTATGATATGAAATGCACATGAACACTTCCAGAAGATTTCAAAATCAATTTGCTCTCAAGTTTTCAAACTTTTCACAAAATAGAAGTAAAAATCACTCGATTTAAAAACTTCTAAAACACTTTTCTTCAAATTCAACTCAATCAAAGGAAAATGTATCAAACATCACTTCATGAGTAATCAAAGATGACCAGATTAGTCAGCACACAATTATATGTACAGAATTTAGCATTAATTTGCATGTAGTGTGTGTAACTAGTATGTGTACAAAGTACATAAAATGTGATATGTAGATAGTAATCAAACTAATTATCTACATTATCAATCACATTGGTTTGAAAGTGACATCACCTAAAGAGATACATCATATAAGTCTCATATCTCTTAGAAAGCACGCTTACAATCATGTAAAAGCATTTTGATTCTTTTTGCTTTTTCTTTTTCTTTTGTTTTTTTTTTCTTCTGAGCACAATCAAGATATCATGCATGGGCATATAGGAAATAGAAAAGAAATACCCTTTTCACAATTTTTTTTTTTAAGATAACACCTTGTTTTATCTTGCTGTGCAAGTGCTACACCTTATCGAGCACGGCTTTTATGATTTGCACATAGATGTTTATGATTGGTGAGATGGTTATTTATACCTTTCTCCTAGGATTTTTTAGTCCTTACGATCAAAAGAATGTGACATCAAAATCAAGATCGTTTGTTCAAAGACTATAAACAACTCACACAATTAAGCACTAAATAGCACAAACTAGCAAAGTGCAAAAAGTAGCTCATCAAAGCTAAGCAAGGTACACAGTCATGAAATGTAAGTTTCATTGGCCAATTTTAATTATAAACTTAGTGGTGTGCAATACAAAAAAACAAAAAAACAAAAAACAAAAAAAAACAAAACAAAACAAAACAAAAATCAAAAAACAAAAAAACAAAACAAAACAAAATTTTTTTTGGATTTTAAAAATTTTTATGACCAAAAATAAAAAGCACACATGATGCTAAATGAATAAAATGCAACAACAATGCATGATAGTGCTCAACTAAGCTATAGAGGGTACACAAACAAGAAATATTAATTTCTTAATTAACCCATGAGTACATGTACAAACTAGTACATACTCATACAAAATCAGAAAATAGCTCATGCATTCAGTTATGCAACACATACTTTCTATGTTTCCCCACAATATCAAGCATGTTCTAAGTTAAGAAAGAGATATTATAATTCGTATAATCCTCAAGAAAAATAAAACAAGACCCAAAATAAGATATTTTTGTCTTTTTGAACATTTTCAATGTTTTTGGATTTTTTTTTAATAATCAAAACAGCCTAAGAAAATAAAACAACCAAAAACTGAAAGAAAACATGTCCACAAATAATTGAAAGAATTATATCAAGGAAAAGTAAACAACACTCACCTGAGAAAATCTTTTCTCACTTATACAGCACGAGTTTTTGGCTTTGTAGGTGAAAAACTATGAGAAACAGAGCGTATTTGAGGAAGGCTAATATTCTTTTGAGAGAGACTAAAATCCTGCAATTTCCTTTTACAAGTCAACAAGCTTAAACTTTTCAAAAGCATATAAAACAATTTATCAAGACTTGTAACCGAAAACACTACAAAAGTGACAAACAGGAACAGAATGCTTAAATTTTAATTTATGACAATTAGGACGAATGTAACCAAAAACACCACAAAAGTGACAAACAGGAACAGTCTCAGATTTTGGTTTTTGCCTCAACAAAGAACAATTTGTTCTAGGGGTGTGCATGGGTCGGGTTGGGTCGAGTTTAGGGGATTTTTTGACTCAACCCACCATGGTGGGTCAAAAAAAATTCAACCCAACCCAACCCATCACATAAATCCAACCCAACCCACATGGGTCGGGTTGGGTCGGGTTGAACCCATGGGTTTGACAAATTTTTTTATTTATTATTATTAAATTGAGTAGAAAAAAATATAAATATTAATATATTAAAAAAACCCAATGATTAGTATCAATGTAATTCCTTAAAGGCAAACAACACTAATGACTAAACAACAATAGTAATTTATTAGGGTTTATGTGAACTAATTGGCTTTTATATAGGATAGGAAAAACTGTTTATTTTAAAAATTTTATTAATTATATAATCTATTATATATATATATATTAAATTAGTATTAGTAGGAGGAACCGAGGAAGTGCTGCTCTACAGCTAGTTTTTTTTTTATTTAAATTATTAAATATAAAATATATATATATATAAGTGCCCTACAGTTGGTTTTAAAAAAAATTATTAAATATATAATATATTTTAAATATATATTAAATATGGGTGGGTTGGTGGGTCGGGTCAAGTTTGGCGGGTTTGTAATTTTTTGACCCAAACCCAACCCGACCCGCTATAATAAAAAAATTTTGTAACCCAACCCAACCCACCAAGCCTTAAAAACCGACCCAACCCGGCAGGTTGGGTTGGGTCGGGTCGGGTTTGGCGGGTCGGTGGGTTTTCTGCACACCCCTAATTTGTTCTAATGTGACCAGTAACACCACAAAGGTGATAGGTAGGCACAAAAACATTTTTTTTTATACTATAGCAGTAGGTTTAGACACAGGTTTAGAAATTTCAGCGTCTATCAAAACTTTTACCTTTATCTAACCTAGTAAAATAAGCTTTTTCTTTATGATTCCTCTTAAAAGGAGGAATATAAAACTTTTCATCTTTAGGCTTAAGAGAAAAAGAATTAGAACCAAATATGTTATTAACAAGTTTGGTATTAGATAAATTTTCAAGTTTAGCTTCAGACTCAGCTAACTTTTGTTCCAAACTTTTCATCTTTTCATCTTGAGAGGAAAATTGATTTCTCAAAAATTCATTCTTTTTATTGGATTCATTCAATCTCACAATTAATTCTTTTTTTTCAAGATTAGCCAATTTTAACTCTTCCTTGAATTTCTTAGCAATTTTCATAGATTTAAATAATTTCTTACGGAGAGTTTCACAGACATCAATAAAATCAACAGAAACATTAGCATCTTCTTTATTCAAATTTTCACAACGAAAAGCAGTAAAATTCTTAAAATTATCCATGATAGCAAGGATCAATGACCAACTCTAGGAAAAACTACCTAATCAAGAGCTAACCTACTCTGATACCACTTGTTTGTTCATTTTGACCCCTGTACACTCAGATTGTTTAACCTAATTAATTAACCAAGTTGATACTTAGGTTTATTATGAGATCTAGATTAAACACATACAATCATATTTCTTAGTGCAGAAAAGTAAAGAAGACAAGCAATATGATTACCAAGGAAAACCAATGAAACCAATCGTTTCAAGGTAGAAAACCTAGGGAGGATTTAATCTAATCTATCCTCAAGGCAACAAATTCACTATGATTGAATGGAAGTTTTACAATAAATTTTCTCCTTAAAATCTAAAGCTACCTCTTGTAGTACTTACTCACACGATCACGTGCAGCTCCAAATCCACGAACTCTTCTATCTGAATTTGTCGCACACAAACACCCATGTTTGTAACTTTGAGATTCTACTCAAAGATTTAAATCATCAGCTACGTATGATCTTATAGTAGCAACTTCAAATCTACCGGTTCTAATAATGTGCAGATGGAATTCCGGTAGTGACTTTTGCTAGGACATATGTGATTCACTTGTTAGAAACATATGTCACTATTTTATGTAATTGGCTAATCCTTTGATAAAACGCACTTTACTTGTAATTGGGTAGATCTAGGTGTTTTTAATACTTCAAGAAACAAGATTTCAAGATCAAGTATTAAAGTCAATCAAGTCTGTCCAAGAAACAAGTGAAGAAGTGTTGATTCATTAAATCTCGACACCTGCTCGACACCTCCTCGATCGATCGAGCTTTACGAAATTCAGATTTTCAGATCTGATTTTCGACCCATGCTTTTGTATTTGTGTAGGGTTTTTTTCTCACAACCCTAGACATATATAAAGCTTATTTTAGAGGCCATCACATAAGAGAATACAAGGAGAACATATGCAAAAGGTGACCGATGCCTTATTCTCTCTGAAAGAAGCTACTGCGTCTTTTGCGCTTTAGGGTTTTGCAACCAAGTGCTTATTGATCTTCATTATTGATGAAGTGAAGAACTTTGCAGCCAACATCTTCTTCAAGTTGGTGTTTAAGTCACGTACTGGGATCCACGCAATTGGTTAGTCACGTACTGGGATTCGTGCATCATCAAAAAGGGTGGCGTTCATATATTGAAGAGTTCTGAAGCCGTAGAAGGTTTCTGCTGTGAGTTCATCTACAAGGATTATAGAGTCTAGGAACAAAGGTTTTGTACTAGATCTGAAACTTCTCTTTACTATAGTGGATTGCTTTTCGGGAAGGTTTCCCCCAAAGGTTTTTTACTATGAAACTAGTTTGTTTCATTGGTTTTCCTGAGTTATCATATCTTGTCTTATTTACTTTTCCGCTGCATTCATTATTGACATGATATTGATGTTTGTTTGTTTTAACAAGTATTATTCATAATAAATCTAATTAACAACTTGGATTTAAAACTTGTTAATTATATCAACCGGAGTCTAAATTTCCCAACAAGTGGTATCAGAGCGGGTACACTCTGATTGGATTAATTTCCTGAGTGTGATCCTTGACCCCCGTTGTCATGGAAACTCTTAATTGTTTTGATTTGCATGATCTTGTGTTGAATGATGATGATGATATTCAAGATGCCTATTGCAAGCTTTATAATATTTGTATGAAATCTCTTGAATGTTCTACAAAATTAAAAGCTAAATTTAAAAAGGTCAATCTTGAAAAAGATGATTTGATTGCAAAATTGGATGTAGCCAATAATTTGAATGAGAATTTTAAAAATCAAATTTCATCTCAAGTGGACAAAATTAAGAGTTTGGAAGAGCAACTTGAATTTTAAAACTAAAGTTGAAAATTTAACTAATGCCAAACTTATTGTTGAGCCTAACTCAAAAGAAAAATATTTTTATATTCCTCCATTTAAAAGGAATAATTAAGAGTTGAAGGCTAATATTACTAGGATAGACAAAGGTAAAAATTCTGATGTTAACGCTGAAGTTTCTAAACCTATGTCTAAAACTCTTCCTAGGTTGAATGAAAAATCTATTTTTGTCCCCATTTGTCATCATTGTCATATTGTTGGTCATACTAGGCCAAATTGTCCTAAGTTGAGGTCTTTGTCAACCTCTAAGGTTAGTCCTCCTTCTGGGAAGCATAATAGTTCGAAAACTACTCATGTTTGTCACCATTGTGGTGTTTCTGGACACATTTGTCGTAATTGCTTTAAGTTGTATCCTCATAAGCAATTGTCCAAACGGTCACAGGTTTCCTCTCAAGAATCTACACCTTTGTTTGGAGAGTTATTAAAAGCTTTGAGTTTTTTAACTCAATTTCAGGAGAATTTTTATTCTTCTATGTTTTTAAGTAGACATACTAGAACACGTGCCTTTTCATCTTCATGGCCAAAGACTCGTGCTGTGTGGGTGAGAAAGGAGCCTAAGACTTAATTGTCTTTTCTGTTTGTCCTCTACTTTAATTCTTTCTATCTAAAGTAGGACTTTATTTGCTTAATTTCTTATCTGCTTTTGGAATCATGCTTTTATGCATCTGCATCTTTCTAACATGCCTTCATGCATATGCATCTTTCTTTCATGCTTTTATGTTGTTTGTCTGTTTTTGTTTGGTTGTTTAATTTTTATTTTGTTTTGTTTTCAAAATAAAAATAAAAAAAAAATCAGAAAAATACAAAAACAGTGTGTTTGTGTACATTGGTACTTGTGTACCTTGGATGGCTATTGAAACAAAGTTTTCTAAATTTTGTATCTCTTGTAGCTTAGACGAGCATCTCTATGCACAACTAAGCAAATGAGCTTTGTGGCTCTTGTTTGTGATGAGTAAGATTAAGTAATCTCTTGTACTTAACACTCGTATCACTCTTTTTTACGGGAAGGACTAGAAAATCCTAAGAAAATTGCATAAATAATCATCTCACCACTGTTGCCCACCAATCATGAATGACATTTGTGTGCTTCAGCATAGCAAAATTGGAATGTCAATAGCTTAACATAATTGGGTATTTCTTTTCTATCTCTTATATGCCCATGCATGATTTGCTTAAAGGAAAAATATGCAAAGAAAAATAAAAAGCAAAAAGATCAAAATACTTTTAAATATGATTGCAAGCGTGTATTCTAGGAGATGTGGGAGTTATAGGATGTACCTCGAAGGTGATAGTCCCCATCAAACAATTATGATTGTGTGTGAGTTAAAGTGATTTTCTTATACCTCAAATCGTCATAACACATATACATTTATGCAATCTTGCAATGTTTTTTTTCACACACAACACGCAATATTCTTTGCTACTCTTGAGATATGTGCAAGTACAATGTGATTTGGTCATCACAAGGTTTTACATGTGTTAATGTATGCTCACTAAACTGTCTTGACTTATTTTTGAAATATAAAATTGGTTAGACCTGTTTAGTGTGTGTGTGTGTGTGTTTTTGGGATCCATGTGCTTAAAATTGCTGTTGAGAGATGATTTTGAGAGGTTAATATGGTGTTTGGATCTTTGGTTGAGTTGTATGCTTGATTGCATTCATGTCTGTGTTTTTCTCTTCTCGAAAAACTGTTTTTAAAAGCTAGCTCGACACCTCCTCGACACCTTCTCGACACCTGGCTATCTATCGAGCTTCCAAGCTTTTTCTTATCGCAATCTCGACACCTCCTCGACACCTAATGGGTCGATCGAGAAAGTTCCTATCCCCTCGATAGCTTCTCGACAGCTGGTGGATCGATCGAACTTTTTGTCTTGTGTCTTTGCCTTGTACCTCGACACCTTCTCGACAGCTGTATCTGTCGATGTTGTTTTTCTCGAAACCTGTCTCGGCAGATGTCTCGACACCTCTCGATCCATTGAGATCCTCTTGCATGCATTGTTTTTTCACATGTTTTGCATCTTTCTTTTATCTTGTCATCCATAGCATCTTGTTTCACTACATTCATGCATTTTTATGAATTCTTTGTACCCCCTTGATCATCCTTGATCATCTTTATGTTTCTCGGGTGAAGCTTTCTAGCTTCTTGTACCCTTTGTCAATCATGACAAAAAGGGGGAGAAATTGTGGAGAATATGTGGTTTCTTTTTAAGATTCTACATGTTAGGGGGAGAAATACATGCCTCTGTAAGGGGGAGTTGCATTTCATCTTGTTAGGGGAGTGCTTACCTCCTTCTTCATGTATACCAGTCTTGTGACCATGTTTACATACATTGTGCTTATCTTTGATTTATATATATATATATATATGATGATGTATGTCTTTTTCACCTACCTCTACATATGTTGTTTCTTTTCTCTATTTATATACATGTTTCTTATTTATTGTATGCAATCTATTATTTCTGTTTCACACTAAGATGCCGTGATGAGTTTTGTTTAAAGTGTTTCAGAAATACAGGTTGTCAAAGTCAACTTGCGATAAACTCTCTTCTTGCAAAGTTTTTCAAGAGTTTGTGTTAGGATAAATTTTATTGTATTCAACAAGTGAATATGAGTTGAGTGATTTATGAATTCTCTCATATGTTCATTCGTTTGTTGTGGTTTTGTCACGGATTGCCAAATGGGAAGATTGTTAGGACATATGTGATTCACTTGTTAGGAACATATGTCATTATTTTATGTAATTGACTAATCCTTTGACAAAACGCACTTTACTTGTAATTGGGTAGATCTAGGTGTTTTTAATACTTCAAGAAACAAGGTTTCAAGATCAAGAGTTAAAGTCAATCAAGTCTGTCCAAGAAACAAGTGAAGAAGTGCTGATTCATTAAAGCTTGACACCTGCTCGACACCTCCTCGATCGATCGAGCTTTACGAAATTCAGATTTTCAGATCTGGTTTTCGGCCCATGCTTTTGTATTTGTGTAGGGTTTCTTTTCTCACAACCTTAGACATATATAAGGCTTATTTTAGAGGCCGTCACATAAGAGAATACAAGGAGAACATATGCAAAAGGTGATCGATGCCTTATTCTCTCTAAAAGAAGCTACTGCGTGTTTTGCGCCTTAGGGTTTTGTAACCAAGTGCTTCTTGATCTTCATTGTTGATGAAGTGAAGAACTTTGCAATCAACATCTTCTTCAAGTTGGTGTTTAAGTCGCGTACTAGGATCCACGCAATTGGTTAGTCACGTACCGGGATTTGTGCATCATTAAAAAGGGTGGCGTTCATATATTGAAGAATTCAGAGGTTCTAAAGCGGTAGAAGGTTTCTGCTGTGAGTTCATCTACGGGGATTGTAGAGTCTAGAGACAAAGGTTTTGTACTAGATCTGAAGCTTCTCTTTACTATAGTTGATTGCTTTTCGGCAAGGTGTCCCCCCCCAGGTTTTTTTACTATGAAACTAGTTTGTTTCATTGGTTTTCCTAGGTTATCATATTTTGTCTTATTTACTTATCCGCTGCATTCATTATTGACATGATATTGATGTTTGTTTGTTTTAACAAGTATTATTCATAATAAATCTAATTAACAACTTTGATTTAAAACTTGTTAATTATATCAACCGGGGTCTAAATTTCCTAACAACTTTGAAAGGAGAAGACGCAAATACTTTTAGATCTCAAAAGAGCACCTCCAAAGTCATAACAAAACTTGCCTTAGGGTTCGTTTGGTTAGAGGTGTTAGGACATATGTGATTCAATGTTAGGAACATATGTCAATATTTTATGTAATTGGCTAATCCTTTGACAAAACGCACTTTACTTGTAATTGGGTAGATCTAGGACGTGTTTAATACTTCAAGGAACAAGGTTTCAAGTTCAAGTGTTAAAGCCATGCAAGTCTGTCCCAGAAACAAGTGAAGAAATGCTAGTTTTTAAAGCTCGATAGCTAGCATCTATCGAGGTTTAAAAGCTGCTGAAGCCCATGGCTCGACTGCTAGCTCGATAGATGGCTATCTATCGAAGTTTATGAAACTCAGTTTTTCAGAGCTGTTTTTCATCCAATCTGTGAGTATGTGTTTAGACTTTCTTTTCTCACAACCCTAAACATATATAAGGATTATTTTGAGGGCCGTCAAAGGTCACCTAAGTTGCACAAGTGTGAAGCAAAGTCTTGTTCATGCAAATTGTGACCGGAGATAGAATTTGCCCTAGTTCATCTTTCTCTTGAAGAAGATGCTGTGTTTGTACACCGTAGGGTTTTGTGATCAAGGAGCTTTTTGATCTTCATCGTGTGATGAACTGAAGAACTTTGCAGCCAACATCTTTCTCAAGTTGGTGATTAAGTCGCGTACTAGGATCCGCGCATCTATTGGTTAGTCACGTACTGGGAGTCGTGCATTGAAAGGAGAGATTGTCACTACAGAACAAGTCCAATTGGGTATTGGGGTAAGGGTTGAACTGTAGGTTGATATAAGGTATTGAGATTCCTTTACTTGTAACCGCTTGTTTTGATAATAGTGGATTCTCGGAAGTGGTGACCTTAAAATCACCCGGTGGGGTTTTTGCCGTGTAGGTTTTCCCCATTCGTAAACAAATCACCGTGTCAATTTAATTACCGCTGCATTTAGTTTAATTGGTGATTTGTTTGTGCTGCCACGAATTTTGCATGTTAATTTGATTAATTAATTAACTTGGCTAATTAATTGGTTAATTTATCACAAGAGGTCAATACATTCTTGGCCTATCAGGAGGGGTGGAAAAGTGGGAGGATAGAAAAGATTTTAATTTCTCTCCTTTTTGTTTGGTTGGGAGTGAAAAAGTACAGGGATAGAAAAAGTTAGTTTGTATAAATTTACTCATACAAGTTGCAAACTGTGCGAAGCACGGGAGAAATTGATTGATAATAAGATCAAATGAAATTTTGAGATAGGAAATTGAGTTAATAATTTACACATTATAGACATTTTGCAAGAAACAATTTTTTTTATTTTTTAAATTGAATGGTCATAATAAAATAAAATACAATTAATACCAGACATTTTTATGAATAGTTATACCAGGCATACATATGTGCTTATGTTGTTTACAACTCATTGCATGTGCATAGTTACTAAAACTTATAAAGTAATTCACAATTCTTAAATTAATAAAGTAAAACTCCCAAAAGTTTATATATATGCACACTTAGAATTAATACTGTTTGAACACATACATATTTAAAAAAAAACAAAGTTTAGTTAAAAAATTAGTTATAGTCTAAGGCTAGAACCTTGCTCAATTTATTTTTATTGGAGGTGAATTTTGCAACATCCACCATTGGATTACATTTTCTTCTTATATCCTCCATGCTTGCAAAATTTTTAGAAAATTAAAAATCAATAGCTATGTTATCAATAAATTTTTAAAATTGCAACTTTTTATAATTTAAAATTGTGCATAAAATATAATTTTAAATCATATAGTAAATAATATCTAATTGACACAAAATTTGATATGTGTATTAAAAGTGTAAAGAACATGCAATGTAACGGTTAGATTTTCAAAATATTTAGTAATGTAAATTTTATTAAATAAAATTATAACCTTAAGTTACAACTAATTTTGTAGCTAAATTTTGTCATATTTTAAATCCTAATGTGAGTTTTTTTTTTTCCTTCTTTTTGGGGAATCCGAATGCAAGCCTCTTTAATATTGCAGTCTAATTAAAGAAATTATTATTTTTAATCCTAATCCTAGTGTGAGTCTCTCTAATCTATATCATATACTATATATAATAGCAGAAGCATTTTCTTGTTATTAAGGCGGTTACAACATGTAGGAGAAAAGACCCCTTAAAAATCTGCCACATTACCAATCAAAAAACATGGAATAAAAAGCGAAACGTTGTGCTTTTCGCGTCTTCAGGATTTAAAAATCAAGCGTTGCACTCCTTCGCCATTGAAAGGAAAATGCTTTAGCAAACTATTACATTTAAAAGAAAAAACACTTAAGCGGACTGTTAGCTACCAACTTCTATCAATAAACACCGCCTAAAACTCTTTCAGCCAATTAATAGAAATCCGAAACAACATGATCCTAGGTAGTTGTGAAACTAACTACAACGGCCATCTTCTATTCAAAACCTCCCTCAATTTATATATACCTTTTGAACCATTTTTTCCTTGCAAAAATAGTGATAGAAGTTTCGAATTAATGTTTTGCTCTTCTACAAGAATAATTTACTCAAGAAAGAAAGTCGTTGGATTTAGTGCAGCAAGTGAAAAAGGTGAGAATATTTTCATGTGCTATTTTTTTGAAGAGACCGAATAATTATAATTAAAAAAAAAAAAGATGATGTGAAGGGAGTTCACAAAGGCTCTTGAAGAAGAGTATGGAGGAAAGGAAAAGTGATTTTATAGGAATAGTAGAGGTGAGATAAATCTCAATCACGGATAGGATTGGGAACAGTAAAAGTAATTTAATAGGAACCTTTTTCGAATGTTCATACTTTACAAAATAGCCAATATGTGTCTTTATTTACACTAAGACCATTTTATTGCTTTATTTTTAATAAAAATATATTCACTCTATTTATTTATTCTTTCACTTAAAAAAAATTAACAATCATTATATATTGGGTCCTAAAAATAAAACAAAATATTAAATTTATTAAGTTTACTGACATTTACTTTGCCTATACATCTAATTCTTTTTTCTTTTTCTTTTTTTGGATCCATATGTGATTTACTAATCGCCAAATTTTGTAGAAGAAATTTCAAACATTTTCAGTGAAAAGAAAATAATAAAAGAGTCAACATAAAACATTCAATGTGATTTTCTCTTTAATTAGATTGTGATAGAAATGGTTCTAGCCAACAACATGAGGAGGAGAGATATACTTTGGTATATGGTAAGAGGTTATTACTTATGTGGGTGAGGTATAACCAACATGTATTAAGGATTAGATTATATAGAGGATTGAAACTGTTATTACCAAGGGCTATACAAACCTAGCATCGACACTACAAGTGAGTGATGACAGTTATTCTAAAATAATTATCGTCACTTCATTTTCATTTTGTTGGCTTCATAAAATAAGTGAAAAATACCATATTAATAGAGCTTCTTTAAAATTTTAAGATACCATACCTATAAATTAGAAATTTTTATTTATTTTACCATAAATAACAAATAAGAGTATCCTAATTCAAAATAAATAAATAGGGGAAATTACACTTTGCCTACCTGTAGTTTGCTTAAAAAACACTTTCCCTACCCGTGGTTTAAAAATTGGCACTTTACCCACCTGAGGCTAACTTTGTTTGTCTCTTGTTACCCACTTCTGTTATAAACATGGGTAAATTTGTATTTTGGTTACCTTTTTATGTTTCTCCTCTCAAAACATAAAAAATTAAAAAACAGTGGAAAAGAAGATCTAAAAGCTAGGTTTTGTAAAAATTAAAACCTAACTTTTACATCTTGTTTCAAGGGAAGAACATTGATTTGTATTTTCTTTCTTTTCATTGATTTTTTCTTCTTATTTTGGCTTTGGGCACCACCTTCCTCATTCTTCCGCCTCCGACGAAACGGGACCAGGACCAGGAGTAGTATCACCAACGCGTTCATAACCATGACCAAGCTCCTCCACATGTGCACCAAGAACGGCGTCGGCATGCGCCCCGCTCGCTTCTGATGTTAGCTTCGTCGTCATATGAGTATGAGTATCAATGGTGGTGATCACCATTCCCATTTGCGTTATTGTCTTCCTTGTTTTCAAAATTGACAAACACTTAGGTGGCTCCAATAATTTTATCTTTCTGACATGTAATTCTGGAGGTTTGGCTAGAACTACTAGAATTATTGAAGTTTCTCTAGGGATTACAATCGATGTACTCGTGTAATAGATCATTAAACTTATAGATTTTACCGAACAGACAAAAACAAATTTAAGAAGAAGAAGAAAAAAAAAAAAAAAAAACTTTCTTTGTTTCTGATGAGTAGCATATAAATGGTCGTCCATACTTGCAAACCGTCCATAATAATGACGAGTAAGAGTATGGACGAGCGTGAGTGCATTAATCCCAGACAGCATTCGATGATTGAGTCATAAATGAGTACGGAACCGTTACTACTGTCCAATAATGTGCATTTAAATAACTGTTACGAATGGTAAAAGCTAGGATTAAGTGGTCATCATTGAGCCATAACTCCTCCGGTTGTAGCATTATGTTACATAGAGCATTTACTCAATGGAGGCTATATAAAGCCAAGAAAGCCAGGTAAATAATTCATTAAAAAAACAGACAGAGAGAGACACGCACAAAATTGCTCTACAAATTATAGATTTCTAAAGAGTATAAGCTAACTTAAGCATCAGAGGGTCCTTGGCAGGCCCCAAACCAGTGCCATTATCTATTTGGTGTTTTCTCTTACATAGGATATCAGATCGTCCATCGAACTGACGAGGAACATACTGACGATGAGAAATTGTGCTTCATCAGTTTCTATTTGAACTAATAATGTTTGTGCTAAATTTAGTTGATCAACCAAAGTTAGAGCAGAGGCCGAAATTAAACTACAAGCAAAACACAAGCTGGGTTTCCAAATTAACAAAATATAATAATGGGTTGGTTTTTGCGATTTGCTTTGTGTGTTGTCTAATCTTTTGTGTCCGAAGTCTGAAATATTAATGAAGTGTTAGTCTGTGACCGTTAAGGATTGGATCTGCTCCAACATAATTTCAATTTTTAATACGTTAAAATAGAAGATCTAAAAGTAATACATGAAAAGAAGTAAAAGTTAGGTTTTAATTTTTACAAAACCTAACTTTTAGATCTTCTTTTTTCTTGATTTATTAGTTTTTTATGTTTTGAGAGGAGAGAGACATAAAAGGTAACAAAAATACAAATCTATCCAAGTTTTTAGCAAAGGTGGGTAATGGGAGACAAATAGAACTAATCTCAGGTGAATAAAGTGTCAATTTTAAAACCGTGGGTAGGCAAAATATTTTTTGGGCAAACCATAGGTGAGCAAAGTATAATTTCCTCTAAATAAAGTCATACATTAGTATACTATAAAACCGAAAATTTTTGACGTTTTGTTGACTTCATATTATTTTGACACGTCAGCTTTGAAAGCTCTACTCTTAATCTTTTATACGCTAAGCATCGACTCTTTTGTTTTTGTTTTGTTTAGTTTTTTTTTTTATATTCACTCGTATAAAAGAGAGACCCAACCGCTTAAATATACTTCTTAGACTTTAATTCCCAATTAAACTCAAATTAAGGTTGTTTAGATAGGTTTAAACTCAAATTAAGGTTGTTTAGATAGGTTAGAACTCTAAAAGATTCCAATAACACTTATGTGGCGTTTGGTACAGGGGAATCCACATTACTCCTGGCATTCAGATTCCTAGGAATCACATTCCTAGGAATGTAGCTATTCTTATGTTTGGTTTCATTGGGAATCTCTTAAGATTTTTAGGAATGTGAGATGATAATGTTTGGTTTATTCCCAGGAATCTTAAATGAATTATTTATTTTTCCCATTCTATCCTTAGATTTGAATGTGAACTACCAAGTCCTTTTAAAAAAAATCTTCCTCTAAATAAATAATGAAAAAAATATAAACTATTAATTAGTCCTTTAAAAAATATCTTCCTCTAAATAAATAATGAAAAACAAAATATAAACTATTAATTAGAACTTTGTTAAAAAATATATTAACAGAGCTGTCTATCCTGTTTATGTTGTTTTGGCAGGAAAAGATAAAGATAAGATAAAAGATATTGATGATTTGTTTTATATTTTATCTTAATTGCTTAAATTATAAGGAAAAATGGTTAAAATTGTCAATTTATAAAAAATACAAATTCCTTTAAGCTTGGGAATCTGGATACCCACCTGTTTTAAAGGGAATCACATTCCTACTGAGAGGGGTTTAAGGGGAGAATCCAGATTTCCCTGGCATCTGATTCCCTGGCGTAATTTACAACCAAACATGGGAATCTTTAAACATTCCTAAGAATCCTAAAACATTACCCCATACCAAACGCCACATTAAACTCCTAATCCAAATAGGTTTTAATCTCTTATCATTTTCCTTAATTGATAAGGAGACTAAAAGTTTAATATGAATAATCCACAAAATAACTCTCCACGTTATTTCTTCTTTTATTTATTTTCTTTGTAGTGACCATAATATAAAATAATATCACCTTCAAAATAAATCAAATAATTCACCAATTCCACTCTAGAAGCAATTAAATTAAATTTAAGTAAGGCAGGTGTTACATCACCCAATTTGAGTGTTGAGAGTGGTTTTGGTGCTTGTGGAAAGTATTGAAAGAAGCCATTAATTGGCAGATGCAATTTGAAACTAATTGCAAGATTCAGATAACTAGTGAAGGCATGATTTGGTGAAGTCCGTTGGGAGAACTCGGAGAGTTTAAGTACATTGGGTAGATTAGGCTTGGAGGGTCTTTTTGATATCCTTGTACTCCAACTTTATTCACTAGTGGATCATTTCGGCTTGGAGGTCCGTAGAGGGGTTTTTCACCAAATACTTCAGTTTCCTCTTCGATAACACGTCTCGGTTTTCTCTCATTGTTTGCATCTCTCTTCCCTTACTCTTTATGCTTTACATTTATTGTTTATTGTATATGCCCATGCATTAGAGAGTAGATCCAGTTTTATTGCGTTACACTTACTTTTATTCCGCACTTAGTTAAGTAGGGTAAAAGTAATTTAGCCGTAAGTTTGAAATTGGGGGTCTAAAAGCTATAGTGTTTTACACTATTGAGCTTTCAGATTTCAACTTCATAATATTAAGCAGTCTGATCAAGGGAACATGCCTCTGTGATAAAAAACAAAAAACTGAAGATTTTCGCCAATGCTCTAGTACATTAATGAAGACAGATTTCAATTTTTGAAGGAACATGGAAACTTCACCACTTCTAGAGAATATTCTTATAAGAAAGCCTTATTGTTAAGTTCTTCCCTGCCAAAATTTTACCTGAATGCAAGAATATTTTCTTCTAAGGGGCATTCCCTAGAATTAACTGATATCAAAATAAGAAATTACTGTATCACAAGGAACTAGATTTCAATAGAATTGCACTAAGGCCTCACATATCTTTATAAACATTTTTATATTCCTTAACTGCTATCTATTGTTATTTTATTTGTTACCATCTTCAACTTAATCATTTTTTGTCAGAAAAAAGAATTCCTAGACTGATAGCATACAAGATTCCATTTTTTATTATTTTAATAGATTTCAAACAAAGGCTGGATTATAACTTTATGCCTTTATGGTCAGTTAAGAAGCCCCAAGCATTCAAGACTACATCAAAGATGAAAGAAAATCCATGTTATGTAAGTGCAGAGCAAGGCTCTTATGGTGTCTCAACTTTTGAGATCCATATTAAGAAAATATTTGTCCAGGACAACAACTATTCACTCTATGGAACATAAAATTGGTCATAATCCATTACTTGTTGCTAATATGTTGAATCAACGACTTATGCTTATAATCGATCAACCTGATGACTTTGTTTACAAAATAATATGCATCCATATTTTTCCGGAATATACTAAAAGCAAAAGCTATGAATATATATATTTACCTTAAAACCTGTTATATAATAAGTCACCTATCTTACCTGGATTAATTTTTTTTCTCAATGGCGGTTGTGAATAAGAAATTCCAGACCTATATAGGCTTTATAAATATTATTATTTTCATTGGTAAAAGAGTTATCTAGAAACAAAATGCATCAAACTGAATCTCATAGGCAATCTGTTTCACTAGCAAAGCAACAATAGGGAGGAAAAGTGAAGTGATTACCCTTGCTACATTCTGATATGAACAAAAAAATTGATGGTCCACTTAGGTTGTGGTAGAACTTCTGAAGTAGAAGATGAAACTGACATTCATAGCATCTTGAGTGCAAATTGAGGATTTGTATTTTGATTAACTAAATCTGCCAATGGAAAGAAAACAAGATAAGGATTCTTAATCTGACTTTTAGAAAAGCTATTACAAGATAAGGATAGATATAATAAACACTCAATTTTTGCTAGTAGATGCATAAGTAGTACCAGCCTGTTTCGAAGAAACACCAACTCTATCTGGTTTAGAATTTTGACTACCCCTCATATCTGCATACAGAATCAAATAATTGAGAACCTTAACTGAATTTAAACAAAAGAAAACAAGAGAAAGTTGGGTATTTGATTAATGCAAAAGGATTGAATATTGAAGGAGGTGTGTGAACCTTTGGAGTGTATGATCCTTCAAAAATCTTCCAATCTCAAGGATAATTGAGCAGTGTTGGAGCAGTCCCCACCTATTTCCACCTAGCAGCATGCTGACAAGTGAGGAGAAGGAAATACTAGAAAGTTTAATGCTATGTTTTATGCCAATTTACAGAAAAAAATACCTGATTATTAGTTTGAATTCACTTGGATTTTGGTCTCTCCAATTCCAAAGAATACATCATTCAAAATTTAATATTGATCAAAGCTACACTGAATTATATACAACTGATCAAAGCTACACTGAATTACATCACATGTTACAATTACAATAACTAATCTCCAAACAACCCATAACAAACTCACTTAATTGCTCTAAAGGCTTTCGGTTACACCAGAACTAACCCCCACATGCTGATCTAATTGAGTTAGCCTTTACTGTACTCCTAAGACTGCTGCTGCACAAGGCACTTTGTGTTTGCATTGCATGAGATGTTGCACATGCTGTTAGTACTGTCATTGTAGGGCTGCTGAGCTTGCATTATTGGGCTCTTAGATGCCTCATTCTTAACACTTCAAGCTTCCTGATTGCTGTCACAACCTTATGAGCACCAAATGAGTATCCGTCGTATCACCAAAATTGTCAAAAAGTTCTTTAAGTGGAATGAAAACTCTGTTATCCCCTCCTAAGATTCAATTCTATCGGAGTTGAATGATGAGCACCAAATGGTTCTTATGAATTTTGCCTCTAGGAAATTCAATGTGGGATTGACACCAAAGTATTCTCCAACCAGAGTTTGTTGCGTTGAGGGCGAATTGCCTATGATGTAGACTACAATGCATGTGTTTTTTTGAAGAAAACATGCATAAATTTGAGGCCTCCCAATCTGCCATATATGTAACATCAATGTCAAAAGGATGATAATACATACTTGCAGTGCAATGATGATTAGAATTATAATGAGAGCAAACTGAGATGAGAGGGGGAAGGGGATCCAGATTTTGTTTGGTTAGGAATTAAAATAGAGTTCAGAAATTTAAATTCTTCATAAATGAGTATGGCCAGATGGAGTTTGTCAAGAAGTGGGATGGTGAAAGTTTAGGGGAAACACAACACTGATTAGTGGGTGTGACACAAATCGGTGCAACACAATTATCACAATTTTATGTATTACAAGAACTGTATTTACAATATCAACTTGTAATTCCTCTTCTTCAGAATAAGCCTTTTAAATTCTTTCCCAACAATGTTATCCGAAATTGCAGTACATACCAGATATCACAAAATATACTCTTGGTTTCTGTTAATATCATCATATGACTTGAAGAAAAGAAAAACTAAAAGCATTTCAAGCATCTCAATTGGAAATTAATCCAAATCCAAGCAAAAGAATTTCCTAATACCAGTAGTAACCAAGTAATCATGAAACGCCATGAGGAAAAACACAATCATACAACAATCATTAATTAATAGTGGATGCGTGCCTTAACAATGGATTTGAAATTTGTCATTTGAAAATGATGAGAATACAAAGGCAAGTTCCTCAATCATAATCTGTTCATTCCCAGCACACCTTGCATGCTGTTCCTAGTCCTCCATTCCTTTTAGCTGATGCACACTTATGGTAGCTACGCAAAATTCTTCCAAATCTAATTTTCTGTATTGAATAGAACTAATATGCAACATAAACAAGTAGAGTAGACAATCAGCTGCCATTCTTATAATAATATATTTTTGGGAAGTAATTTTTTTTTAAAAAAATAAGGCAATCAGCTGCAACAAACAGAAATAGGATTTTTGACAGCATTACCATGTTGGCATAACCCTAGACCATGAATCCTTCATTGAATCAGTGGAGTTCCTAATCACACCCTGCTAGATCCACCAAATTTTATAACAGCTCAAGAGTAAAAGAATACGAGAAGAGAAGATTAGAAAAACATCTGACCATCTTAAAGTTTGACATAGTGATGAATCCACTTATGAAAAGCCTTAATGGTGTGAATTGATGCGGCAGATAAGCTAATGAAGCTACAAATAATGTTTTTATAAGAGCCTGTCACAATGAAAAAGCTTCAAATATTAGCTCCTCATCACCAATGTTCACATCAAGAGCCAATTAAAACAAAAAAGTGAAAAACAACCACACAAAAAAAAAAAAAAAAAAAAAAAAAAGCAATCACCCAATTTATTAAAAAAATAAAAATCATGTCCCAAAAAAAATCATGTCTAGTTCAAAAAAAAAAAAAAAAAAAAAACAAAACAAAACAACTATCACACCCACATTCCAAGAAATAAAAAAAGAAAAAAAGGAAGAGGCAATTTCCCACGAAAGCACAAAAAAAGAAAAAAAAGAAAAAAAAAAGAAAAAAAGAATTGGACGAATTGCCCATGTGCAAATGCACATGGGCATTTTTGTCCATTAAGCAGCCTTATTTTCTCCCTTCAGTTTTCTCTCTATTTTGGAGAGAACTTTTTGGTGCGCCCAAGAAGAAAACACTCGGACCCTACTATTTCTTTTCCTTCCTCCCCACCCAACCAAACACACTCCAAAAAAGTTTTTATTCCCATTTTCTCTCCAAAGTTTTCTGTTAGGTTCTAAAGAGTTAGGAACTAATGTATTTAGAACTCTAATGTGTATTGTTGGCAAACCATGATCAAAACAGGTTATTTAGTCTTGTTTAGACTTGCTCAAAGTTGTGTCCTTTACGTAAAGTTTGGAATCGAGCTGTTGCAGAAGTATTAGTGCATTTCGGCCTAGCTCGATCAATCGAAGAACAGGCTCAATTGATCGAATCTCGGGCAGAATGTTTTTTCTGCAGAATTCCAATTCAACCCTAGTTCATTAAAACATTTAGGGTTTTATGTTTTTACCCTAGGTATATAAGGCAAACCCTAGCCACGTTTGAAGTGTTGCTCATATTGCTGTTTGTGTGAATCTCTTATGAGATCTGTGAGGAGCTTTTCTTTACACAAGCTTAGGATTATCAAGAAGGAGATTCGTTCAAGAACTTGATGATCATTTAGTTGCTGCCATAAGAACTTAAAGAAACACAAGCGGGTGTGCTTGTACTTGCTGGGAATCCAAGAAAGAAGGAGTCCGTGGTCTCGGAGCTTGCACGTGGTCGTGTCAGTAAATTTCTACTGGTGGGTAGCAATAGGATGTTAGTGGTCTAAGTCCTATTGTAAAACTTCGATTCTTTTATAGTGGATTCAGGTTTACCTTGAGGATAGCTAGGTTAAATCCTCCCTAGGTTTTTACCGGTTTGGTTTCCTGGGTCATCATATCATTGTGTTATTTATATTTCCACTGCTATGCATGATATGATTGTTTGATTGTGATAACCTAGATCTGAAATTTGGACTAAGTAATCACTTGGCTAATTAACTAGGTTAATCCAATTGTGTTTTAAGGGGTCTAAAAACGTACATTTTCCATCCACCATATTTCACCTCCAAACAAACACACCCTTAGGGTTTCCATTAAATACTTAATGAAACAGTTCTAAAACCCTAATCACTTAATGGGCTTAATGAGCTGTTGGGCCGAAATTAAAATCTGCAGAAATACATCTCGATCGGTTGAGCCTTCTTCTCCATCGGTCGAACCTGATATGTTTCAAATTTTTGAACCTGCAGCTTTCCTTTATCTTGTATTCTGACTTGCAGCACCTTGAGCAATATCAAATCATACCTATAAACTTAGAAATCTATATCTAGACAAGTTTGTGTTTCCAGTTTGCTAGTTGTTCTAAACTTTTAGAACCTAATAGTATTACATGTATCGGAGAAATGCATGTATCTACCCTTTTATATGGGAGTGGCCCCCACATTTATAGGACCTACTCCATGTGAAAGGGTGAATACTAGATAAATTTTCTCATTTTGGCAGGCTGAGGAGGCTATCTATTAAGTTAATGGGTATGAGGTTTTTACCCTTTTGATATTGATCAACAACCTCCATTTACACTGTTCCCACTTCCCACCACCCTTGCTGGTCCTCATTTATTCCTTACTTAAATGTGGCATCATAAAGTGTCATCTCATAATATTTCCACTTTCAAAATGTCTATTACTATAGCAATTTTCACAACTTTTCTCCTAACTCGCCCACGTAATGAGTCATATAGTCAATTATCAATGGTGAACAAAAACTATGGGTCTACATAAGTTCACAACTCGTCACGTATGACACACTAGACTTATTGACTTATTGTTCCACTTTCAAGGTCAATTTTCATGTATATGGAAACATAATTACTTCAAGCAAATTAGTTGCAGGTTTGTGCCTCCATTTTGAGATAAACTACTCCATTCCATATTGGAAACCTGTTTAAGAACACTCATATCAGTGAGTTTATAATGTAAAAATGTATAAATTTACACATTTTTACATAAAAATGATCCACATCAGTGCGTGTATAATTATGTAAATTTACAAATTTGCTAAAGTACTGACAATATTCTTTTTGTAATTAGTTTTTAATTTTTTTTTTAATTTATGTATCCCAAGGATAAAAGAATAGAGTGGATGGTAATTGTTGTATGTGAAAAAAAACAATTAAAAAAATCAAGAAAAAATTTATATATAATGAAATGTAGTGTAATTTAGATTATCTGATGTATGGTGTTTTGAAAAGTGGGGATGTAAAAGAAAAAATAAAATAAAATAAAAAGTAAATTCTTATACTAAAATAGACCAGAATTTTTGCACAAATTGATGTGAATTTTGAGAATTTTGTCATTGTATATTGTGTTTATTCTTAATATGCACACTAAACATTAAGTTAATCAAATGTTATTTACTATTTGATCAATAAATTTATATTATACTTATAATTTTAAAATTAGAAAATACTTGAAATTTTAACAAAAATTATGGTGAGATAGTTATTAATCTTTGATTATTTTGATATTTTGTAAGTAATGAAGAGTATAACATTAATACGTAATCCAATGGTTGATTTGTCAAAATACTTATTTAATAAAAAATTATGTAGTACTATAATATAACAAATAGGTACTTCATCTGTAACTTGAACATAACCCATATGTTACAAACCCAATTTAGAACTCACTCTTGAAAACGGGCTTGCAAGGGGAGGGTGTCCATGAGCTTATAAACACATGGTTAAACTTATACTTATTCCATGTGGCACACTAGGATCATAACATTTCATCACGCTCCGCAGTCAACATCCGCGACAATTCACTCTAGCGACACTGACCCGATGGTAGACCTTTCTCTTTCGGTGGCTCCACTCACCTATCAGTTATTTTAATCTAGCCTCTAGGTTGCCTATGTGCACAATAAAGAAATTTAGGTAGGTGCTAAGAATGTAAAATGGGTTGTTGTTGTCGATGTATAAAGTCAAAACAATAATATTGGTGAAAGCAACAATGACTAATTTTTTGTGGTACCATGGTCCATGATTTTGAACCACAGTGGTGGAGGGGCCTATATTCAAGGGCGGAGGTACACTTAAAATTTTCTAAATACTTTATAATGTATATATATTTTACAATTTTTTTAAATACTAGACATTAAAATTGATAGTTGGCCCCTCCAAAAAATAAGAGCTGGCCCTTGCAAAAAAATATTGAACAACTAATTAAACATTGGGTTCTAAAAAATAATCGTTAAGAGCAACAAACTATCTGCCTTGTAATGAAAAAAAAAAAGAAATTCTTTTTAGTTTTTTTTCTCTCTTAATTGGTAAGTTTTGGTTGTTGATTTCAAATAGTATGTTTTTAGTAAAATAAATTTCCTCGTAGAGTTATTTTATTTTATTTTATTTTATTTGGGACTAAGTCTTTCATTGTTGTTAATTTTCGAATTGTTTGTCAATACTTGATTTATTCGCAAAATGTTAAATGAAAAACGTACAGTGAGGATATATAAGTGACAATACTCAAAAAGAAATTTTCTTTTGGACATAAATATATAATTTTTATTTCCTTTTCAATTTGGGACCAAGTCTTTTGTTGTTATTGCTACTGTTGTTAAGTTTCCAATTGTTTGTCAATGCTTCATTTAGTATCCGTTTGGCAAAGATTATTTTTGCCAACATATTTTACTATTCAGCTTATTTTTGCTACTATTCATGGGTCCCACTATATTTTTTGGTACTATTCATGAGTCTCATTGTACTATTTCAGCTAACTTTTACCATTATCTACAGTACTTTCAGCAAAAAGTTTTCAGTTTCAGCAAAATAAGCGACCCCAAACGGATCCTTAGACTAAAAAGTTGAATGAAAAAAATAGAGGATATTTAATGTTAGGATTTGATAATACTCCAAAAATTAAGTTTCCAATTGTTTGTCAATGCTTCATTTAGTGTCCGTTTGACAAAGATTATTTTTGCCAACTTATTTTACTATTCAGCTTATTTTTGCTACTATTCATGGCTCCTACTACACTTTTTGGAACTATTCATGAGTCACACTGTACTATTTCAGCTAACTTTTACCTTTGTCTACAATACTTTCAACAAAAAGTTTTCAGTTTCAGCAAAATAAGCGGATCCCAAATAGGTCCTTAGACTAAAAATGTTGTGAAAAAAATAGAGGATATTTAATGTTAGGGTTTGATAACACTCCAAAAATAAAATATTTAAAAAATTATAATTAAATAATGGTAAAACGTTTTGTACATATTAGTGGCAA
Organism: Notholithocarpus densiflorus; assembly: GCA_030021035.2. Classification (NCBI taxonomy): domain Eukaryota; kingdom Viridiplantae; phylum Streptophyta; class Magnoliopsida; order Fagales; family Fagaceae; genus Notholithocarpus; species Notholithocarpus densiflorus. Next base: position 62,542 of record JARYZH020000664.1, read on the forward strand.
AGTAGACAATTTGTATATACGCATTAAAGTTTATATAAAATGTATGTATGTATCAATATAAATAGTTGTGTAAATGTATGTATTTATGAATATGTAACTTGGCCCCTCCAAACCAAAATTCCTGGCTTCGCCCCTGCCTATATTGTTGAATAGTTGTGGCAAGTGGTGCTTCTGCAATGGTGTATTCATTATTCAACGATTTTAATTAGGTGGTATTACATGTATCAGATATTTACATTTGTCTGCCATTTCACATGAGAGTGGACTCCACAGTTGTAAGCCCAACTTAACTCATGTGAAAGGGTGAATACATGATAAAGTCAAACAATAATATTGGTGAAAGCAATGACTAATTTTTTTGTTATACCATGGTTTTGAATCACAGCTGCAATTGTTGAATAGTTGCGGTAGGTGCTGCTTCTGCAGTGGCGTATTCATTATTTGTCGGTTTGAGGTGGTATTACATGTATCGGATAAATGCATGTATCTACCCCTTCATATGGGGTTTTTACCCTTTTGATATTGATTAGCAACCTCTATTTACACAGTTCCCACTTCCCACCGCCCTTGCTGATCCTCATTTATTCCTTACTTAAACGTGGCATCATAAAGTGTCATCTCATGAGATTTCCACTTTCAAAATGTCTATTACTATAGCAATTTTAACAACTTTTCTCATAACTTGCCCACATAACGAGTCATATAGTCAATTATCAATGGTGAAAAAAAAAAAAAAAAAAAAAACTATGGGTCTATATAAGTTCACAATTCGTATATATGCATGTTAGGGTTTGATAACACTCCAAAAATAAAATATTTAAAAAATTATAATTAAATAATGGTAAAACGTTTTGTACATATTAGTGGCAAAGAAGACAATTTGTATATACGCATTAAAGTTTATATAAAATGTATGTATGTATCAATATAAGTAGTTGTGTAAATGTATGTATTTATGAATATGTAACTTGGCCCCTCCAAACCAAAATTCCTGGCTCCTCCCTGCCTATATTGTTGAATAGTTGTGGCAAGTGGTGCTTTTGCAGTGGTGTATTCATTATTCGACGGTTTTAAGTGGTATTACATGTATCAGATATATACATGTATCTGCCATTACACATGAGAGTGGACCCCACAGTTGTAGGACCAACTTCATGTGAAAAGGTGAATACATGATAAAGTCAAAACAATAATATTGGTGAAAGCAATGATTGATTTTTTTGTTATACCATGGTTTTGAATCACAACTGCAATTGTTGAATAGTTGTGGTAGGTGCTGCTTCTGCAGTGGCGTATTCATTATTTGTCGGTTTGAGGTGGTATTACATGTATCGGATAAATGCATGTATCTACCCCTTCATATGGGGATTTTACCCTTTTGATATTGATTAGCAACCTCCATTTACACAGTTCCCACTTCCCACCGCCCTTGTTGATCCTCATTTATTCCTTACTTAAACATGGCATCATAAAGTGTCATCTCATGAGATTTCCACTTTCAAAATGTCTATTATTATAGCAATTTTAACAACTTTTCTCATAACTTGCCCACATAACGAGTCATATAGTCAAATATCAATGGTGAAAAAAAAAAACTATGGGTCTATATAAGTTCACAATTTGTCACGTATGACGCACTAGACTTATTGACTTATTGTTCTAGTTTAAAGGTCAATTTTCAAGTATATGGAAACATAATTACTTCAAGCAAATTAGTTGGAGGTTTGTGCCTGCATTTTGAGATAAACTATTCCATTACATATTGGAAACATGTTTAAGAACACTCATATCAGTGGGTTTATAATGTAAAAATGTATAAATTTACACATTTTTACCTAAAAATGATCCATATCAGTAATTGTATAATTATGTAAATTTATAAATTTGCTAAAGTATTGACAATATTCATCTGTAATTAGTTTTTTAATTTTTTTTATTATTTATGTATCCTAAGGATGAAAGAAAAGAATGGATGGTAATTGTTGCATGTGAAAAATAAAACCAATTAAAAAAATCACAAAAAATTGATATATAATGAAATGTAGTGTAAAATAGATTATCTGATGTGGGGTGTTGTGAAAAATGGATATGTAAAATAGAAATAGTAAATTCTTATACTAAAATAGACCATAATATTTGCACAAGTTGACACAAATTTTGAGAACTTTGTCATTGGGTTATATATTGTCTTTATTCTTAACTAGTGTGTAACCCCGTGCATATGCACGGTACATTTAAAAACAATCAAAATTATATATATATATATATAAATTGTTTGCTTATTGATTATGAATTAAAAAATAAATTGAAATTAACATTTAGAATAATAAACGTAAAGATAGAATTAGTCATGCCAAGACAACATTTCCTAAGGGACCAATCCCTTCACCAAAATGACTTGGAAAAGAGTTTGATAAAGACTATCTTGCTAAGACGTGTAGCTTTGTTAGCATTCCTATACACCCAATTAAACTCCAACCGGTCAAATCTTGCATAGCAATCTGACTTTAACAACAAAATTAACAGTTCTCTAGTGCACTAATTTGGAGCTATTGGTCACTACCTCAACTCAAATTTTGGAATTACCCTCAATTACCACATTCCAAAACCACTTTTGACCTACTAATTCCACTGCCCACAAAAAAGCTTTGGCTTCCACTTAAATAGGGACCTTAAGATTCACTTTTTTTGAGAAGGCGAATAAGCTACATTATAAGCCACTTTCCATGGGTGCATGTAGGACCTATGCTTCATACATGATTCTGATATCAAGTTCAACATGACATAAAATGACCATGAATGACAAAATTTAGGAGAAAAAGTTTTGTCTTAAAAAATTTAAAACTCAAAGCTTGCCTTGAACTATGGACATTGGACAATGACAATGCCTCGAGAGTCAATGTTAAGTTATGTACATTTGATTTGTGAAGCTTAAGGTCAAAGATACAATTATCAAATGACATGCACCTACTATTATCCTCTGGCTCACAAATCAAACTTTAAAGTATCTTCTCTCTCAACCATGGCATTCACCCACTATTATATTTGAAAGCTCGAAAATGTGTTAAAAACACAAGAGCTGTTTAGACCCCCAATTAAAATTACGGCTCAATAGATTTTACACTAACTTACTACAAGTGCGGAATAGTGTAAATATGAGCGGATAACCAAGCAAGCTACTCTAATCCATATTTAAAGCAACACAGCAGTAAAATGAAATGAACAAAAGTAGGGAAGAGAGATGCAAACACAGATAACATGCCGATGTGTTATCGAAGAGGAAACCGAAGAACTCGGCGAAAAACCTCTCCGCCGCCCTCCAAGTGGTAATCGATCCACTAGACAATTAGTTGGGATACATGGGTTAGCAAGAGACCCTCCAAACCTAATCTACCCGATGTACCTAAGCCCTCCAAGCTCCTACTCCAATAAGGCTTCTCAGAACCCTATCTTGTCTAGCTCTTCGGATCCCGCAACAAGCTCCATGTTGCATCTGCCATCCTTGGCTTCTTCCAATGCTTCCCAGCAACTCCAAAACACTCACTACACTCTGAAAAGGTGTGGATTGTGTTTGGGTACAAATCTCCTCTCAAGATATGATAATGGGAGAGGGAAGGAGAAGAGGCTACAATGAATTCTCACTAAGGATAAGTAGCTCTCTCTCTCTAAAAGATGGGTGTGTGTGTTGTAGAAAACCTATCTAGGGTTTTTCTCTCTGAATGGCCTCATTTGCATTTTTGGGTAATGAGGGTATATATAGTATGGATGAAGGGTATGAAAGTCTCACTTAAAAATCCTCCAGGCCGAATGTTTCGCGACTGTCTCGCGGGAAGGCCTTACCCGCAAGACACTCATGAAAACGACAGCTTGGCACGACTCTTCAGCTTCCAATCATGTGCCCCTCACGTGCTCTTTCGCGGCTTAGCTTCTCGCGAGTTTCTCGCGAAATTCACTGATTCTTCATTTAAGCTTGAGTCTTCACCAATTTAATACTAAACCCAATACAATAAAATCCCACAAAATACAAGGAACAAAATTGAAGCAATTACCACACTTTTTGTCATGGAATAAAGCCAACAAAAAACATAGTTGTAAATCATAACTTTACAATCTCCCCCTTTGGCTATTCCGTGACAAAACACCCTATAACAGACTCCAGACTTAAACATGAGTTTGGGAACAATGGCAAAACTCACTCACACCTAAATCTAGAAGCTGTGTAGTACTTGGAACATATATACCTGTAACCTGAAACACTTGCACAAAACACATTAGACCCACAAGGTAAATCAAGTGATAAAAGGACAAGTATAATGTAACAAGTAAAATGCGATCAAGTAAACGTCATGTGAAACATGTGAGCAACTTGACCATACACCAAAATAGTCATATATAAATGACTACAATGATCATATAGCAAAGCAAACGATCATCCGAACATGCAACCAATAAATGCATATCCAACACACAACCAATGCAAAATACACGAAGTATATGCATCTAGGAACAATCCTACTAGAGCACAAGAGTGAAGTACTCAAGACATATTGACAATATCTAAAAGTACACAGAAAATGCTACAAAAGCATTGAGATAGTCACAAATACTGAATTTTAAACATAAATATAAAACAAAACAAAACAAGGTTTTCAAAAAAAAATAAATGTCTTCTCCCCCTTAGTATATGCATCTCCCCTATGGCTTTCTCCCCCTACGAATGTGCACGAGGTAGAATTACTCCCCCAAAGAGTGTGCACATGAGTCATATAGAAATGACAAAACAAACCGGTAAACTCTCTGGTATACTCTCCCCTTTTTTGTCACGAATAGAAAAATTAATCAAGAGGAAGAAGGGAAAGAAAAGAAGATACGAGCAAGGGTCTAATGCATGAGGGGTGCAAGATGAATGAGAAGATAAAAACTTCTTTTAAAAACATGCTACAAAGCATAAAGTAAACATAACATGCTAAGGATGATGGAACATGATATGGACCTAGGCATGACATAGACACAAGAATATGTTATACATGCTAAAAGGTCTAAAAGACTTAACTAGCATGAGTGAATGTAAAAACATGTCAAGTGTTAGAGTGTGTGCAGCAAAGTGCATCTAGTATGCATCTAGTGTGTATGTGAGATGCATGAGCAAGGCACTCAAGGGGCAAGGTGTATAAAACACACCACCAATGATCAAAACATGATAAACATGAATAGTTATGGTGATCCCCAAAGTTTAGTACTCATCGGAGTCCAAAACAACAACAAAATGTCATTTGGGCATTTTATCAAACGCATAGAGTGTACACACTACACATGTATGTTAAACAATGCATGAACATATGAAAATCTTTCCTAAATACATGTTATTTTTGCCACAAGGAGCCAAAATCCAAAGCAAATCATCATTTAAAACAAAGCCCAATAAAAAAGATTGACAAAAATTAAGTTTTTCAACTCCCATTTGAGAAAATCTCAACTATGAACATAAAACCCTCAAAAACATAATCTAAGGATCAAAATCAATTAAAAGAGTTAAAGATTACCTTAGAAATGTTAATGGAATGAAAAATACTTGAATTTAGTTGAGTTTTGATGTATAAACATTAAAACAAGGGTTTGGGAGAAGATGGGAGACGTTTAGAACAAATGTTCTACGAAAAGCCCTTTAAAAAGCTGATCTAGAAATTTTCGCGGGAAGCTGACTCGCAAGAGTACTCGCGAAATTTTTCGCGGGTAAGCCTTACTCGCGAGCTACTCGCGAAACAGTCGCGAAACTCTCTGTCCAAAGCTGAAAAAGCTTTAAAATTGGACCATTTAACTCCCAGTTGAGCTAATACATGAAATAGGTCATAAAAATACCCAGAAAACATGTTTTTCACACAAAAACAACATGGAAAACTTTGAAAAACATGGGTGATACAAATCACATCCAAAAGCAAACAAAAAGAACAAAAATCTTTTCGGTTTGATCCACATATGGTTGAGCACACACACATCACATTTGAACATGTACAATCACACAAATGAAATAAATATTCAATGAACATTAAACTTATGTGTTGTGTGTGTGGATCAAGTGTGGAATATTCCTTAGACTAGAGTGAAGCTTTAATGATCAATTCAATCAAGTCATACACAACTAGTGCTAAGTCAAGTAGTCTATCTCAATTATAGAAGTGAACATATATGACCTCCCACAAGAAAATGATTACAAATATTAGAAGCTTTTCATTTGGTTTCTTTACAAATCATAACAATTGATCATTTTGAACAATACATCTCAATTTGAGATCGGTGCTTGAAATTTTTGATATTTCAATATTGAGAATAAGCCTTTGGCCTTTTGAGCACCATACATTTCAATTTAGAATGTCGCTTTTCCTTTTTCCTAGTCAAATACTAGTATGTGCGACAAGCTTTTGCAGCTCATAATCTCTTTTTCATTTTGAGATTTACATTTAGTGAGCTCTATTGCAAAAACAGAAAAATAAAGGTGGGAAGATATATAGGCACAAGTTTATGCAAGTATCAAGACCATCAAGACTATTGACTAATCATTTATGACAAGCTTGAAGATCTATTTACAACAATCACCCATAGTTTTCAAGGTTTCTCTCACAAAGATATATGTGCATACATAACAAGCTAAGCTCGTAAATGCACTACGCCATTAGTACGAAGGTACTAGGCCAAACTCACATGTGAAATGTGATCAAACACATATAATCAAACTTTTTCAATTTTTCACTTTTTATGCGGTTTTGGATTTTTACTCACACAAAACTAAAACAGAAAAAATAAGATCAAAACAAAAGCAATGCATACAAGTAAATGCAAGATGTACAAAAATGCATGAAGATATGACAATCAATGCATGAAGGGTCCTACAAAGATCGAAAGAATTAGATCAAGGACCAAAAGAGCATAAGCTCAATCATAGGAACCATTCCTCATCCAAACGGAATGATTGTTTGGAATGAGTGTCTCATGAGAAGTGAGACGAGGGTTGGAAGAATGAAAACCGGAGATGCACATAGACAAGGAGTTAAGAACATTAAACACTTTCTTTAACAACATGCTATTTTCACTCAAATCCGATTTATCCTTTTTAGCACAACTTCCAAGAAACTCAAGTTTCTCTTTTCTTTTGATTCTTTTAAGAGCTTGAAACTTAGAGCAATGAGGTCTAAGATGACCATGGGCACCACAATGGTGACAAACAATGGGTTTAGGTCCACTAGACTTTTTGGAAAGGGATCTAACAACAAGGGTTTGTTCTCTCTTTAACTTGGGGCATTGGGGTCTTACGTGACCGATCACACCGCAATGGTGGCAAGCAGGAACAAACTTAGATCCACTCAATTCCCTATAATGGGACCTAAACAGAGGCTTAGGTTTAAGAGCCTTTCTCTCCACTTTTTGATTTCTTTTGTGTGGAGGAATGTACACTGATTTGTCTTTTGAGGTAGAACACACAATAGGCACAAACTCGGGTACCACAACATGATTACAACAAATATTTTCATCATTTTTAGCAAAAGGTTCAGCAATCAAACAATTGGCATGCATCTTAAGAGATTCATTTTCACATTTGAGATCATCAACAAGTTTGTTAGATAAAACAAGTTTAGCATCCAAGTCCGTATTCAAACATTCAAACTCTTTCAGCTTTTCAAGAGAATTTTCAGCAAGTTCCTTATATTTTTCAACCAATTTGTTGGATTCATTGAGCTTAGCAATCAAATCATCCTTTTCACAAAATAACTTGCTCAAATCCTTATTAAACTTCTTAGCCTTTTTCTTCAAGAGTTTGATGTTAGGAATATCAACAACACCCATAGATTCAAGTAACATAACATCACAATCATGAGAATTAACACTCATAGAGGCATTTTCACAAACACGTGACATGCTACATTCATCATCAACCAAATCATACAAAGAGGCATACAAAGCACAATCCATGGCAAATAAACACAAGGGGTCAAGGATCACACTTAGGTATTTAAACCACAACAAGTGAACCCGCTCTGATACCAATTGAAAGCTCGAAAATGTGTTAAAAACACAAGAGCTGTTTAGACCCCTAATTAAAATTACGGCTCAATAGATTTTACACTAACTTACTACAAGTGCGGAATAGTGTAAATATGAGCGAATAACCAAACAAGCTACTCTAATCCATATTTAAAGCAACACAGCAGTAAAATGAAATGAACAAGAGTAGGGAAGAGAGATGCAAACACAGATAACACGCTGATGTGTTATCGAAGAGGAAATCGAAGAACTATGCGAAAAACCTCTCCGCCGCCCTCCAAGCGGTAATCGATCCACTAGACAATCAGTTGGGATACATGGGTTAGCAAGAGACCCTCCAAGCCTAATCTACCTAATGTACCTAAGCCTTCCAAGCTCCTACTCCAACAAGGCTTCTCAGAACCCTGTCTTGTCTAGCTCTTCGGATCCCGCAACAAGCTCCATGTTGCATCTGCCATCCTTGGCTTCTTCCAATGCTTCCCAGCAACTCCAAAACACTCACTACACTCTGAAAAGGTGTGGATTGTGTTTGGGTACAAATCTCCTCTCAAGGTATGATAATGGGAGAGGAAGGAAAAGAGGCTACAATGAATTCTCACTAAGGATAAGTAGCTCTCTCTCTAAAAGATGGGTGTGTGTGTTGTAGAAAACCTATCTAGGGTTTTTCTCTCTGAATGGCCTCATTTGCATTTGTAGGTAATGAGGGTATATATAGTATGGATGAAGGGTATGAAAGTCTCACTTAAAAATCCTCCAGGCCGAATGTTTCGCGACTGTCTCGCGGGAAGGCCTTACCCGTGAGACACTCGCGAAAACGACAGCTTGGCATGACTCTTCAGCTTCCAGTCATGTGCTCCTCACGTGCTCTTTTGCGGCTTAGCTTCTCGCGAGCTTCTCACGAAATTCATTGATTCTTCATTTAAGCTTGATTCTTCACCAACTTAATACTAAACCCAATACAATAAAATCCCACAAAATACAAGGAACAAAATTGAAGCAATTACAACACTTTTTGTCATGGAATAAAGCCAACAAAAAACATAGTTGTAAATAATAACTTTACAATATTATGCTATATGATTCTCATATGAAATATTTCCAGATTCATTCATATGTGAATCTTCCAAACCAAAATTCGCTCACGAATTAAGACAAATAAATAGCTTTCGTTGAGAGCTTTCATTTGTTCCACTATATTTTCTGCTATATGATACCATTGTTTCTAGCAATGCTTAGTTTCATTAAAAGTCACACATAACTAAGTATATACTTTAGAGCATTACAAACTATGAAAAAAAAAAAAAAAAAAGAAACCTATTATAAAAGCTTGTAAACTAAACAAATTTCTCTTAAAATGGGCTGAATTTATAATTTTCCTGCTTTTTTGGTTTTTTGTTTTTGGATATGATATTTTCAAAGATAAGTAACAACACTCATATGGAATGCTATATTTTAGCTATTGATGAATGTTTACCACTTTTGAGTGCCATCCCCCATATTGGATCTAAGTAAATACTATCTCTCTATATTTACCTATTGAGAAACTAAATATATTTTTAATTTTTAATCAATAAATCTCATCTACCTAACTATATAAAAAACTTGTATTAAAGTATGGTCATTGTTACTAATTGTATAACTAAATTCAACTATATATTTTTTCATTATAGATCTTATCTCATGCAATATGAAAAATTTCAAGAAATACCACTTTCAACTTAGCGTATGCCCATAATGATTAAAAGTGTAAAGAATATGCAATACAACTGTTAGATTTTCAAAATATGTAACAATATTAATTTTTTTTTAAAGGAAATTGTAGTCTTAAGGTACAACTGCAAGTTTGTAGTCTCCAAAAAAAAAGTCATGTACATTGGACTTGGAAGAAAAAAAACTATTGGTCTTGCCCAATCATACCATTATATTCTTACCACAAATAATTGGATTATTGGCTTTGTTTATTGTTGAGATGCAACCCAAAACAAAAAAGGCATACGACAACAAAAAAATTAATAATAAATAAAATCTCCAAATAGCATTATAATGAAGTATTGTTTCCAAAAGCCATATTTTTCAAATTCGTATGGTTGCTTATTTTAATCCTCATACAAGATTTAAGTTTCATTTATACATTTGAATATTGATATTGTTAAATTCAATGGTTAGTTATGAAGCAAAATAGTTGTTAACCGTAAAAAATATATGTGAGAAAAGGAATTGACAATGTTTCATAAGTCAATGAATATGAATAGAAAAAGGCCTGGAAGTTTACTTACAAATCTATTTGTTGTGCATTGGGGAGTTACCGGTGTGTTGTTAAGAGTTGTTTGCTGATGGTAGCAAGTGGTTAGGGGTTGAATTACTCTCTCTCTACTCCCCTTATCTCCTCCCTCAATCCAAACGGGGACCAATTGGTTTTTAATGTAGGCTAATATCAAATTTAATGAATAGATCCTTCCATGAATGTAAGAGGAGGGATCACTATTTTCTGTGCTCTACGAGTATCTAAAAATTACTCCTCCTCTACTCCCCTTACCTCCTTCCTCAATCCAAATGGGGAAAAATTGGTTTTTAGTGTAGGCAGATATCAAATTCAAGTTATTTTTGATAGGCCAAGAATGTATTGACCCCTTGTGATGAATTAATTGATTAATTAGCCAAGTTTATTAATTAATCAAATTAACATGCAAAGCGCATGGTAGCACAAACAAATCCCCAATTAACAAAAGTATGTAGTGGAAAATAAATTGACACAGTGATTTGTTTACGAATGGGGAAAACCTACACGGCAAAAACCCCACTGGGTGATTTTAAGGTCACCACTTCTGAAAATCCATTATTATCACAATAAGCGGTTACAAGTAAAGGAATCCCAGTACCTTATACCAACCTACGGTTGAACCCTTATCCCAATACCCAATTGGACTTGTTCTATAGTGACAATCTCTCCTTTTCAATGCACGACTCCCAGTACGTGACTAACCAATTGCACGGATCCCAGTACGCGACTTCAATCACCAAATAGAGAAGGATGTTGGCTGCAAAGTTCTTCAGTTCATCACACGATGAAGATCAAGAAGCTCCTTGGTTACAAAACCCTACGGTATACAAACACAGCAGCTTCTTCAAGAGAGAGATGAACTAAGGTAAATTTTGTTTCCGGTCATAATTTGCATGAACAAGACTTTGCTCCACACTTATGCAACTTGTGTTACCTTTGACGGCCCTTAAAATAATCCTTATATATGTCTAGGGTTGTGAGAAAAAAAAGCCCAAACATATACCCACAGATTGGATGAAAACAGAACTGAAAAATCAGTTTTTCATAAACCTCGATAGATACCCGATCTGTCGAGAAGCTGTCAAGCCACGGGATTCAGACAGCTCTCTAAGTCTCGATAGATGCTAGCTGTCGAGCTTTAATGAGCAGCACTTTCACACTTGATTCTTGGACAGACTTGCATGGCTTTAACACTTGAACTTGAAACCTTGTTTCTTGAAGCATTAAATACATTCTAGATCTACCCAATTACAAGTAAAGTGCGTTTTATCAAAAGATAAGCCAATTACATAAAATTATGACATATGTTATTAACATGTGAAACACATATGTCCTAACAATTTTATTCGATGATAAAAGACTTTACTAATTGAATTTACGTAATCTGCATTTATTTTTTTTGGAATTTAATTATTCCAGATCTATGGATTATGGGTAGATTTCCCATTCCCTTTTCGTAACAGATGATCCATCGATGAATTGATGTATGGATTGGTAGCAGAGTACAACACTTAATTATTGACTAATGGGGATGGTAGCAAGTGGTTAGGGGTTGAATTACTCTCTCTCTACTCCCCTTATCTCCTCCCTCAATCCAAACGGGGACCAATTGGTTTTTAATGTAGGCTAATATCAAATTTAATGAATAGATCCTTCCATGAATGTAAGAGGAGTGATCACTATTTTCTGAGCTCTACGAGTATCTAAAAATTACTCCTCCTCTACTCCCCTTACCTCCTTCCTCAATCCAAATGGGGACAAATTGGTTTTTAGTGTAGGCAGATATCAAATTCAAGTTATTTTTGATAGGCCAAGAATGTATTGACCCCTTGTGATGAATTAATTGATTAATTAGCCAAGTTTATTAATTAATCAAATTAACATGCAAAGCGCATGGTAGCACAAACAAATCCCCAATTAACTAAAGTATGCAGCGGAAAATAAATTGACACAGTGATTTGTTTACGAATGGGGAAAACCTACATGGCAAAAACCCTACTAGGTGATTTTAAGGTCACCACTTCTGAAAATCCACTATTATCACAATAAGCGGTTACAAGTAAAGGAATCCCAGTACCCTATACCAACCTACGGTTGAACCCTCATCCCAATACCCAATTGGACTTGTTCTGTAGTGACAATTTCTCCTTTTCAATGCACGGCTCCCAGTACGTGACTAACCAATTGCACGGATCCTAGTACGCGACTTCAATCACCAACTAGAGAAGGATGTTGGCTGCAAAGTTCTTCAGTTCATCACACGATGAAGATCAAGAAGCTCCTTGGTTACAAAACCCTACGGTATACAAACACAGTAGCTTCTTCAAGAGAGAGATGAACTAAGGTAAATTCTGTTTCCGGTCACAATTTGCATGAACAAGACTTTGCTCCACACTTATGCAACTTGTGTTACCTTTGACGGCCCTTAAAATAATCCTTATATATGTCTAGGGTTGTGAGAAAAGAAAGCCCAAACATATACCCACAGATTGGATGAAAACAGAACTGAAAAATCAGTTTTTCATAAACCTCGATAGATACCCTATCTGTCGAGAAGCTGTCGAGCCACGGGATTCAGACAGCTCTCTAAGCCTCGATAGATGCTAGCTGTCGAGCTTTAATGAGCAGTACTTTCACACTTGATTCTTGGACAGACTTGCATGACTTTAACACTTGAATTTGAAATCTTGTTTCTTGAAGCATTAAATACATCCTAGATCTACCCAATTACAAGTAAAGTGCGTTTTGTCAAAAGATAAGCCAATTACATAAAATTGTGACATATGTTCTTAACATGTGAAACACATATGTCCTAACAATTTTATTCGATGATAAAAGACTTTACTAATTGAATTTACGTAATCTGCATTTATTTTTTTTGGAATTTAATTATTCCAGATCTATGGATTATAGGTAGATTTCCCATTCCCTTTTCATAACAGATGATCCATCGATGAATTGATGTATGGATTGGTAGCAGAGTACAACACTTAATTATTGACTAATGGGGATGGTAGCAAGTGGTTAGGGGTTGAGATTATATTTAGAGAAACATTTGAGAGAGAGAGAGAGAGAGAGAGAGAGAGAGAGAGGAGCTGGAGAGTCTACATAGAAGTGTCCAGGTGACATGTTCTTGTTTAGGTTATTTTTGTGGTCTTCTTGGTTTTTGTATTAGGTGTTAATGTATTATTTATTTTGGCACAAAAATTTTAAAAATTTAGATAGGACACATGGTGCAAAATTGAGAATTCAATTAACTCACTTGACAAAAAAAAAAAAAAAGACACGTGGCGCAAAATTGAGAATTCAATTGAAATCTAATTGGATTTTCTCTCAGTTTTACCTATTATTATATATATAGATATGCACACTAAAAATTAAGTTAATCAAATGTTATTTACTATTTGATCAATAAATTTATATTCTACTTATAATTTTAAAATTAGAAAACACTTGAAATTTTAACAAAATTTATGGTGAGATAGTTATTAATCTTTAATTACTTTGATATTTTGTAAGTAATGGAGAGTATAACATTAATACGTAATCCAATGGTTGATTTGTCAAAATATTTATTTAATAAAAAAATTATGTAGTACTATAATATAACAAATAGGTACTTCATCTGTAACTTAAACGTAACCCATATATATATATATATATATTTATTACTTGTGTATTTTAATAAATTCATCATTAGATTAAATTTTACCATTTCTTGTGTACCCCAAATTTGTTCAAAATAAAAATTAAAGGCTAAAATTATTTTAATTAAGAAAAAACTTAAGTATAGTTCTTTACGTGTTATACCTTAGATATCTATTTTAAGAACAGATGAATTCCATATTTTTTAAAAGAACTTATGGTAAACAAGAAAAGGGGAAATGGGGAATAGCAGAGTAGAGATATGGTTGGCTAGCTGGTGGGTGGGTGTTGGTGTTGTTGACCATGAGTATGCAAATCTATTAATTGTGTTGTGGGGTATCGATGTAGAGCTTGGAAGTGTTTCTTCTTCTACTCCACGTGCATAGTAAAGAAATTTAGGCAGGTGCTAAGAATGTAACGTAAGTTGTTGTTGTCAATGTATAAAGTCAAAACAAAAATATTGGTGAAAGCAACAACGGCTAATGTTTTGTGGTACGTACCATGGTCCATAGTTTTGAATCACAGCGATGGAGGGGCCTAAATTGTTGAATAGTTGTGGCAAGTGGTACTTTTGCAGTGGTAAATTCAATATTCATCGATTTAAGGTGGTATTACATGTATTGGATACATGTATCCGCCCTTTCATATGGGGGAGGACCCAACACTTGTAGGATCCGCTCTATGTGAAATGATGAATACATTATAAATTTCCTCGATTTGGCAGGCTAAGGAGGCTGTGTTAAGTTAATGGGTATGGGGTTTTTGTGTAACTGAGTTGTGGGTGGTGCTTTCCATGGGTGTTTTGAGGAATCTTTGTGTGTGTGTGTAACAATTGCAGCATCCCCTAATATACTAAATTTTATGTTTGTTGGAGGGAAAAAATTGTATATGTCCAAGTGAACATAGGCAGGCATGGACATATCTGTACGAACAAATATATTAATCTCAAGAGTCACAATCTTACTCAAATACCAATTTACTATTTATTCTTTATAAAAACAATCCTACCTGTGTGGGGCAAAATCATCCACCAATCGGGGTTTATTGTGTTCATGAAGCACCGTATTATGTTGTTATTACCAATTACAACAACTACAAACTAACAATTAGTATATGCATTAGATGCGAATAACGTCTCTCTCACAATATGTGAATCTCACATGTAGATAGAGATTACACGCAATGATTACATAGTAGATAAGGGGTTATGGAAGCTATGGCTATTGAGGATGAGAAAATGGCATCATTGTGCCTTGCAAGTGGACAGGAGTACTAACTAAGAAAAAAATTGGTTTCTACTCAAGAATTTTTACAGTACAAATCTTTTTATGTAACATGTTTATCTAACCTTAACCAGTAATATAAGATATTATTTTATTTATATATTTTTAAATAATAAATAAATGGTTAAAATTATTTAAGAATGATTAAAAATATATATAGTAAAATTTATTATCTAAATTTATTTATATTTTTTTAATAATTTATAAACAGTTAAGAATATATAAGAATGATTAAAAATATTTATACTGTAAAATATGTAATCCGAATTTTAAAACTTCAGCTAGATTAAAATTCCGTTCGAAAACAGTATTGTTTTCATACTTAACCACAAAAGTGCAACGAAAATTAATAGGCCTATATTGCCTACATTTTTTTTTTTTTTTTTTTAAGTGAGATATCAAATTGATCAAATTAAAGACTAAAGGATCAAATTGATAAATTTTAAACTTTAAGGGCATCAAATTGACAAATCATGAAATCATTCAAACTTAACTGACAAAGCAGTAAAAGAGAAATTTTTTTAATATATTTCCATAGATTTATCAATTAAATTCAACTACGTGATTATATTGATCAATATAACAAAAATAATGTTGTTTTTTTTCCATAACAATTAAGTTCAATTAATATTGGCAGATAGTAAGGTATAACACTGAAAAAACTATACCTACATTTTATTGATAATAGTTTATTTTTTGAATAATTGGTAAATTATGCTGAATGATATAAAATCAATTTAATTACAGCTAAATTATGACTCGATACATATTTTGTGGGCATTGAAGCTAATAAAAATATGGTTGCCATTCCACCAAAGAAGTCAGGCACGTCAGTGATCATCTACGGAATTTCAAATAGGGATGGGTGCAATTAGGTATTGTAACAAATTATTGGGTCAAAGAGTTAAAGAGTTGTACATTTTTTCACAGTTGTACCAAAACAAAAACAAAAAAATTGTGGGCCATGACTTCCCATTGTCTCTATATATGTGACTCTGCAGCTACAAATCTAACCTAAATCATCTTTAACTAAAGGAAAACTTACAAGGAAAAAAGGGAAAAGGAAATTAAGAGTGTGTTTGGTTGGAATGGAAATTGAGAGGATGGAAAAAGGGAGAGAAAATGGACAAATGGTCCGAGGGTTGTTTGGTAAAGGGAGGAAAATATGAGAAATTTTGATAGGTCTCAAGAGTTTTCTCCCCGTACCTACCAAAATATAATCTCTCCAAATTGGAGAGAATGAAGAACAAAAACCACCCTCTATTTTGGACAAAAATGTCCTCCTCCAATGTTTCCATTTCTTTTTCTTTTTCTTTTTTCATTTGGTTTTTGTCTTTTTCTCTTCTTCTTTCTCATAAGTCTTGTTTTGTTTTGTTTTGTTTTTTTTTTTTTGTTAATCCTTTTTTTTTCTCTGTTACTTCTTGTTGGTTTATTTTTTGTGTTCATCTTTTTTTTCCCCTTCTCGATCATTTGGTTTTTTTATGTTCATTTATTTTGGATTTTTGTGTTCATCTATTTATTTATTTTTTAATGAAGTGTCCATTCATATACAATTTTTTAATAAAAATATAATGTGCAATTATAATTTTTATTTAATAGAGGCATGGGAGTAAATTTATACAAACTTTATTATTTATCCTCTCATTTTTCTTCTTAAACAAATTAATAAAAGAGTTTTCTATCCATCTACTTTTCTTCTCCCCCAATCAAACACCATGAGAAAAAACTAAAACATCCTCTATCCTCCCATTTTTCTATCTCCCTAATCCAACGGGCTCTCTAATAGTAACATTACCCTCTTAATAAAAATGGAAATAAGAAGAAAATGAATTTACACAAGAATTGTCCTTATGGAGGAAAGTGTAGTGTTAAATCTAGTCCATGTGGAAGTAGCTTTAAAGGTTTTCTAGTTTGATTCACGTTTGCAAGAAAAATTATAAGAAAGTATTATTGATTTCTAAATATGTATATAGTATCATATCATTTATAATTTTTAAATTACATGACACAATATATTTTATTATTAGATTAAGAAAAACAAAAAAGAAAAAAACAAAACAAACTCTTCACCAAGACATGGATACTCTTCATTTTAGTTAAAATGTAGAGCATTCTAATTTAACATTGTCCCCTTAATTTGACTCCCTCGTCTTAAATTGTTTATCCATCTTAGAAAATCTTTTTTTTTTTTAAAGGAATATCCTTTAAGGAAAAGGTTTCTCCCCAAATTAGTTTGGAGAGAAACCCTTCCAACTTTGCCGAGAACTTTTTATTAGATGTAAATTTTGAAAATCTAGTCATTGGATTTCATGATCTTTACGTTTTTAACATGCATGTCAAATTTCATTCAAATCAAATGTTATTTACTATTTGATCATTATACTTATTTTTTATTCATAGTTTTAGATCACAAAGACATGAAAGGGTGATTACAACCCCCCCCCCCCCCCCCCCACACCCACAAAAACCACCAAGGCCAAACAGGTAGACAAATAAAAGTGGACAGAAGGGCTGATAATATCACTCACAATCTTTAACTTTTTTTTTTTTTTTTTTATGAATGTGAGATGTGTTTCAAGGCTACGTAAAGAGGTTCTTTTTGTACTTACCTTACCTTAAAGGCTCTATAAGGTACTTACTCCTTACTAAAAACTAGAAAGGTCCTAAAATGATAATAATTGTGAAATGATAATGCCGGTACAGTTCACTTCCGATCAAAGTTGTTTTTCTTATTTTGGCACATAAGTCCACATGCATGCCAATAAATAAGGATGTGAACCTTGTTCAACATCATTCTATTTCTATAGTGTGTGTCTGGTTCAATCTCTGCCTCGGAAGGCTTTGGAGATGCTAGTAAAACAATATATTTTGTGTGGGGGAAATTTGCATAGTTCTCAGAACCGGACCGGACCGGGAGGTCGGACCGTGAAAATCGGGAACCGAGAATCGGGATGAAAACCGATTTTTTAAGCATAAAGAACCGGATTTTTTGTTAATTCCGTGAACTCCTAAAACCGGGGTTGGACCGCACGAACTGGTGAGAACCGTGCGGTCCAACCCCTTAGCAATTTTTTTTTTTTTTAAAACAACTTAACACAATTTTATTCTACTTAATTAAATTATTCATCTCTTACAAGGAATAAAAAAAAAATTATAATTAAAATCCTTCAAAGATATTCAACTTTACTTCAAAAATTAATCATAAATTTTAATGTTTTCATGGTTATTATTTTATTTTATTAACTTTCTTATTTAATTATTAAATATATGCTTGAAAATTATTAAATTTCCCTCACATATATAGATATATTGTCAATTTTGCTAGTTTTATAAATTTAATATCTATATTTAGGCTTTAATTAATTATTAAATTAATTATGACAACATCACGGTTCGACCCCGGTTTGACCTCGGTTCGACCTCAAAAACCTTGAACCTCTTCCTTTTACGGTTCAATAAACGGTCTAGGTCTGAAAACCTTAGAAATTTGTACAAGGTATGATACAATAGAATTCATCACTTACAATGTAAAAATGAGAACACTACAAAAAAGTGATTTGAGAGAGAGGTGGATTAAAACATGTACATCGAAGTGGAAAAAAAATCTCAAAATGGGATGACACTTATCATGAGGAGAGTAAATCTTGAGGTTGAATAACATGTATCCAAAGGTTGATAATAAAATCCTAATGAAAAATGCTAAATTTATTACAAATTTTACAATATAAAGTTTACAAATTGATGTAAGAATATGTGATTGGTCCCAGGGACGGACCTACAGTAGGGCAGGGGGGGCCATTATCCCCCCCCCCCCCAAAAAAAGAAAAAAAAAAACTGGTATTCCCGAATGCAATTTGAAAAAATAACCCACAAACTCTCATAAAAAAAAATAATAATAATAAAATAACCAACAAACTAAAAACTACAAAATAAAAAATAAATATAGACTGAAAACCTAAATTACAATTCTCAAATTTTTACCCTAACCTCACTCTTCCTCCACTCAACCTCATCAATGCCTCCAATCTTCATCATTGCTGATGTTGTTCTGCTCCTCCTCAGATCAGATCCGGACTGTTGCTGCTGCTGCTCCTCCTCAGATCCTTTGCTATATTGCTCTGCCTTAGCCGATTAGCCCTCTGCCCTTTGCCCTCTAAGTTTTTTTATGAACTTTGGTGTTTGACAGTTGTGTTTGTGAGTTGTGGCTTTTTAACTGGTGTGTTGTGTCTCTAAACCACTTTGTAATTATGGCTTTTGTGTGGACCGGTTTCAGTGTTTGTAAATTGTAACTTTTTTTTTTTTGGTTTTGGTTTTACTTTTATCCATAAAGGAATAAAAGGGGACCACTAGGACAAGGACGTGACTAGTTTTGTGAATCTATGAGACTAGTGTTTGGTAAGTCATTAGTGACTTTTTTGTGAGACCAATTAACTGAAGTCTTTGGTCTGATTGTTTTGGTTTTATCAAAAATTTTGTCTTTGTGACTTTGTCACTTTGTGTGATGTGGCTAATATTAGTAATATATATGAACTTGTGAACTTTGTCTTTGTCACTTTGTGTAACGTGGCTAATATTAGTAATATATATAAACTTGTGCTTGTCTGTTTGTGATTTTTTTTTTTGGTTGAGAAGTCCCTTTTTTTTAGTTGGTGTATAGAACTACGAAATATGGAAATAATGAAACATTTTTTTTTTTAATTTGTAGATCATGAGTAAGTCCACTACAATATTAAATTTTTTCAAAAGAAAAAATCTGATGATTTTCTAATGGACTCTATGATTTTGTACATTAAGAAGGAGATTGCTGCAAAATTTGGTACAGAATCAATCATAGACGACTTTCGAGACTTAAAAGAGCGTCGAGTTCCATTTTGATAAATGTGTTGAAATGTTTAAAAAACACTTATTTTGTATGTTATACTTTGTTGATATTTTTATAATATCAAATGTTTAAGAAACACTTATTTTATATTTAGTATTTTGTAGGAATGGCAAGGGGTCGGGTTCGGGCCGGGTTTTTCCATACCTAGACCCAACCCGCGGGCCAAGACCCGTGGCCCGGACCCGGCCCGTTTACTAAGCGGGTTTTTTTCCCGGGGCCCGGACCCGCCCCTGCCGGGCCCCATTAAGGGATTGGGCCCAATTCTTGGCCCAACCAAAAAAAAAAAAAAAAATTTGAAGCCCAAATTTATTTTTGTCCTAAACGGTGTCAACATGGGCGTTACTCTCTAACTCTCTTATCTGTCATCCCTCTCTCATGGATCTCAGACCAGAAATTAAAACCCACAAAATCATCCCTAAGCCCCTTCACATACTCCACCATTAGATCACAAATTTGTTCAGCCAAGTCGTCCATCAAGTCCTCCACACCACTCTCCACCGAGCCTAACTCCATGGCAACGTTCTTGAAGGCGATTAAGTGGAGCTTGAGGGCGATGCTCTCTGCGAGGTCTCCGCAATGGACGTCGGTGATGGTCTCCGCAAGGTTGTTGTGGCGAGAGTTGCTTGCAAGTTACCACCACGATCTGCTTTGAATCTTGGTTTCTCTAGTCTATGGTTGAGGATTGGCTTAGGTATTTGTTGGGTTTGGTTGCTGTGTTTGATTTGGTATTTCTCTATGGGTTGGTTTTCTTTTTTCTTTTTGAAATGGTGGTGGTAGTCTTCTGTTTGGGGGTCTTGTTGATGATGGGTTTAGGTTTGAGAAGAGTTGCTGCTGAAGAAATGAGGGATTAGGGTTAGATTATAGGTATATATAAATATATATATATTTATATAAATATATATATGTATATAAATATAAGGGGTGTTTTTGTAATTTCAGGGAACCGGGTTTTTATCTGGGCCGGGTTTCGGGTCGGGTTTTGGATTTTTTTTATAAAATCCGGACCCGACCAGGACCCGCTTCGGGTTTTTTTAAAAAAACCCATACCCGACCCTATTCCTAATCGGACCGGGTAAAACCCGGTCCATTAGGGTCGGGCCGGGCCGGGTACCCGCGGGTCGGTCAAAAAATGTCATCCTTAGTATTTTGTTGAATATAAAATAGATATTAGTTTTTATTTTCATTAAAAAAAATTTTGTTTTAAGCTTTAGCCCCCTCCCATATTCGAATCCTAATTCCGTCCCTAATTGGTCCCATTTAAACACCATAAATCAATGTTCGAATTTGTTTTTAAAATTGGTGACATCTCAATTTATAAAGCCTATGTTGTAAAATTTGTAGAACTTTTAGCATCACTCAATCTTAATTAAGTTGAATTAACACATTCCAAGATGGAAAAATCTTAAGACAAAATAACACAAATTCCAAGGTAGATTCATGTGAATCCCAAGTTGGATTGAAATAGATATAGAGGAAGCTCTTAGGCTAGTAAAAATGATCTAAGAAATTATTTGCCAAAAACCCATTTGTTTACATTCATTGTTGAAGCATGCGCCGTATATACGGACCTTAGCATTTGTTTGCAATGAAACCTAACCAATATTAAGAGAGGCAACTGCAAATATCCCATTTTATAATTACAAATTAATACCTTATTTAAGGATAAAAATATCACTCTATTAGCCCTAAACAACCACTGCTCAAGGTAATACAAATTATAAAATGGAGATTCGGAAAATATTTTCTTTAGAATGGTGCATGTGTACGCATGAAGCACGCATGACAAATACAAATACTTTTATTATTGAAAAGACACTGTCAAAATCAATTTATAAAATTCATTTTTATTTTTTTTTGTAAAAACCCTCTAAGAATAATGGTTCTTAATTTGTGTTTTTCCCTTTTTGTTACGTTAAAAACACTCTCAAGTGTGACTATATATATGTAGGGTTTTCCAAGAAAGACTGCTAGTTCTAAGCAAGGTGAGACTTCTCATGATTTTTCATCTTGCTAAAATATGTAATTAAGTTCATTAATTAAAATGTCCTTAAAACACCATTGGAAATCATTCATACAATTAGAAGGTATTGGGTACCTAACATCATCCCAATCTCATATCTCAACTCTGAACTCAAGTCAAGGTATTTTAGACCTCTACACATAGTGGGAAAAGTGATTTTTTTTTTTTACCGAAAGTAAGAGCCAACTTCTCTCTTCCTCCTAACCCTAGAGTTAGCAGTATATTTCTAAGTCCACATTTATGATTGGCTACACCAAGCTGTTTCTAAAAGGGCCACTAACATTCAAGGGTCACATTTTAGGGCACTCACAATTAATATACTTAAATATGGTAGTTTAGGCTAGTATAAGGCCAACCACCTAGCTATATGCAATTGCTAAAAATTACTAGTATCAATAGGATATCATTAAGAAACTCAGAATGTGACAAGCCATTCCAACCACTTATTCAAATTGCTATATATCTATTTTGAAATTTTATATAAACATGATTGTCAATTGACTAAACTGAATTTTTTTTTTTTTTTTTTTTTTTTTGGGTACTCAACTAATAAAGGAATTTTAGAATTCGCCTTACCTGCGAGGAAGGGCTGCATGAAGGAATTTAGAGCTATCTCGTGTTACGTACCCATTAGGTTTAATGGGCCTCCACTCGAACCAAATTATATTAATAATT
This sequence comes from Notholithocarpus densiflorus, assembly GCA_030021035.2. Taxonomy (NCBI): domain Eukaryota; kingdom Viridiplantae; phylum Streptophyta; class Magnoliopsida; order Fagales; family Fagaceae; genus Notholithocarpus; species Notholithocarpus densiflorus. Next base: position 85,365 of record JARYZH020000664.1, read on the forward strand.
GAACATGGTATAGAAAAAGATAAAAGCAACATTATTTACACCAATCAAGAAGATAAAAGATAATTGTATGATTAAATGAGTGAAAATAATTAAATTATTTTCAATTCATTCAAGCAATTGGTTTGTATCTAATTTTATTATCCTATCTTCCAATGACATGTAATATGAAGAACATGTAATATAAATTAAGATGGTTTCTCAAATATTATATCACATAGTATTGTTCTATGAGACATAATATGAAGTATTGCAAAATGTTTGAAAATGCATTATCCATTGCACAAGTCTCATATTTATGAAGATTCATTGGAGATCATCAAAGGGTGAAATCCATGATGAAGACTCGCTTGCCAAACTTTCTCCATGTTAGACATTGTGTAACCACATTCGTGCTCATTCCATCCTTCTAATGCATGTTATATCCCAACTATACGCCATGCACTCAGCACCCTTCTTGGCAACCAGTTCTGCACCCATATATTTCAAAGCTTCCATAAGCAAAGTGATTGGAAAAATCAAATTTAGAGTAATAGTGTCAGCATTACATTTCATAAGAAAGGGAGTGATTGATTGTTAGCACAAAATTCCCATTAATATTAATATTAAATTGAGTGAGGGCCTAACACGTGGAAATTTAAATAGGAGATAAGGTGGACATAGGAATCTGAACACAAGATCTCTTGCTTTAATATTATATTAAATTACTGATTCTCTCAAAAGTTTAAGATATTAGAAGATGATAAATTTATTCATTTATTTAATCTAACATTACGAACCTCACAAGAGTAGATATTCTCAAGAGGAGGAGGAATCAACATTGCTGGTGTGAAATGGTATATGCAGTCCTTGTTATATTTTTTTGGTGGCGATTGTGAATAGGGAATAAATAATGTTTGCTTCCACACCTTCAACTGTTCTTCTTCAGTCAATCCATCTCTTACTAACCATATCTGTAAAACTTTGTAGTGATATTTATGCTGTTCATGGTTGAAAAATCCATTTCTAGCTAGATATTAGAATGTTTTAGCGTGTGGCATGTTCATCTGATGTTCAAGTTAGTGAAAGAGTAGTTTAAATATTTAAGAATAATTGAGCATAGGCTTAAATATTTGATGGTTCACCATTTGAGCATAGGTTTTTGAAAGGATCAAACTACTCTCAGACTTCTTGTCCAAGGCTTTGCTAAGCTTCATGTACTCGTCCTTAGAATGTAAAAGCAGTAGTTTACCTTGTTTTTGGCCCATTTCATCCCAAAATAATTGTAAGCTACAGACTAATGGTATTTATAATCTACTGCTACAGACTAATGGTAATAAATTACCGCTTTTCTTTTTCTTTTGTGATTATGTCTTTATACAGTTGTACTGCACTAGGCTAATAATAGTAAATTTTGTGCTTGTTAATTTCTCTATTTTTTAATTATTTTTATTTGGATGGAGTGTGGCTGTTAAATTTCAGTTTATGACTTTTATATATATACTGCATACATACTATTACCGTGTGTGAATGAATAATTGAATGCTAACATTGTTATTGAATTAAACGTACAAACATTTCTAAGGGAAATACTAACGAATGCCCTTAGGGTATTGGTTAACAATTCATTTAAAAAAACTTTTTATGGAGAAAAAAAAAGTAATTAATGTTTTGATAACTTTTTTCATTTCCCTTAAAAGTGGTGTCAAAACTTTCTTAAAATAGATTGTTAACTAATGCCCTAAGGGCACTAGTTAGCATGACCCAATTTATAAAATAAAATATATATTTTTAGTCATGATAGTTCGCTCCCCTGGAAAAAAATTCCTGGCTCTGCCACTGAATACCATGGTTTTGAACCACAATAGCATGGGCTATTGTTGAATAGTTGTGGCAAGTGGTGCTTCTACAGTAGTGTATTCAATATCCGTCGGTTTAAGGTGGTATTACTTGTAGCAGATATACATGAATCAACCATTTCATATGGGATGGACTCCACACTGTGGAACCCACTCCATATGAGAGATTGGATACATGATAAATTTTCTCAGTTTGGTAGGCTAAGGCTATATGTTAAGTTAATGGGTATGGGGTTTTTGTGGGTTTGGGTTGTGTACTTGAGTTGTGGATAGTGCTTTAATGAGTGTTGAGGAATCTTTTTATTTATTTATTTTTAACAATTGCAGCATCTCCTAATATACTCAATTTTATGTTTGTTGGAGAGGAAAAAAAAATGTATATGTCCAAGTGAATGTTTATAGGCAGGCATGGACATATTTGTACAAAGAAATATATTAATCTCAAGAGTCACAATCTTACTCAAATACCAGTTTACTATTTATTCTTTATAAAAACAATCCTACCTATGTGAGGCAAAATCATCCACCAAGCGTGTTTATTGTGTTCATGAAGCACCATGTTATGCTGTTATTATCAATCACAACTACACACTAACAATTAGTATATGTATTAGATGCGCATAGTGTCTCTCTCATAATATGTGAATCCCACGTATCTCACATGTAGATAGATATTACATGCAACGATTACAAATTAGGTAAGAAGTTATGGAAGCTCCGGCTTTTGAGGATGAGAAAATGGCATCATTGTGCCTTGCAAGTGCACATGAGTACTAACTAAGAAAAAAATGGTTCCTACTCAAGAATTTTACATTACAATTTTTTTTTTTGTAACATATTTATCTAACCTTAATCAGTAATATAAGATATTATTTCATTTATATTGTTAGGTTCTAAATTTTTAGGATTAAATTTTTAGAATTATTTTTTTGTATGTGTTGGCAAACCGAGAACAAAACATGTCTAGTATATGTGTTAGGCATTGCTCAAAGGTGTATGTTTCAAGCTTCAAGTTCAAGCTGATTGCTAAAAAGAAAGTCAGAATCTGCCAAGCTCAACCAATCAAGAATTAGGCCCGATCGATCAAGAATCGCAGAAATCAGATTCTGCAAAAATTTTAAACCAGGCCCAAGCCCACAAAAACGTTTAGGGTTTCAATCTAACTTGTCCACATATAAAAGGGAAACCCTAGCTACGTTTTGCAGACTTTTGGAAGACTTGTGTGTTACTTTTTGTGAGATACGAGAGGTCTTGTACCTTCTAACTACACAAGCGTCTACCGAAGCAAGATCTACAATCAAGCAGTGGTAGAACCTAGTTGCTGCTACAAAGATTAACAACTGAAGCTGATCTGAAACCTTTGAGTGGGATCTCAAAGTCACAAGTGTGGGTGCTTGTGTTGCTGTAAATCCAAGAAGAGAAGGAGTCCGTGGATTCAGAACTTGCATGTGACCATGTTAGTAAGTTACTATTTGAGGTAGCAATAGATTTAGGGTTAAATCTGATTGTAAAAACTTCGATTCTCTTATAGTGGATTTGTTTTACCTTGAGGATAGCTAGCTTAAATCCTCCCTAGGTTTTTATCTTGAAACAATTCTTTTCATCGATTTTCCTGGGTCATCATATTGTGGTGTTATTTACTTTTCCATTGCTATGCATGATATGATTTATTAATGTATTATTGTTTAACCTAGATCTGAATAATTAACCTAAGTAATCACTTAGCTAATATATTAGGTTAAACAATCTGATTTAAGGGGTCTAAACAAAACAAACATATATATTATTTAATAATAAATAAATGGTTAAAATTACTTATGAATGATTAAAAATATATATAGTAAAATATATAACCCAATTTTATTTATAATTTTTAGGGTTATACTTTTCATGTGTTGGCATATCCTTTGACAAAATGTATTTTACTTGTAATTAGGTAGATCTAAGATGTGTTTAAAATATCATGAAGTATGTTGAGTAACCAATACAAGTGATATCATTGAAGATATGAGTAAGGTTGAATTTATACAAGTGATATCATTGAAGATATGAGTAAGGTTGAATTTATTCAATCATGTTTTGGCTTTATTCCATGCCAAATTTGCTTATATTTTAGCAATTAGATACCATGTATTTAGGTGGGAATTATGTAAGAGTTGTGTATGAAAGAGTGTGAAGAAAACTTAAGATGTGTGCATACAAAGGAGCCTTGCAACTGGATCTCACGACTGACTCGCGACTGGCAAATCGCCAAAGTAGCACACGTGTGAAGCATGTAGGGAACTGAAGGGTCACGACAGTTGGAGCACTACAGGACAAAATGTACAGTCTGACCAAGCAGTTAGCTCGCGACTCGCGACTCAAACTCGCGACTTGTCCTACTCGCGAGACTGAGTCGCCAGAATGCCCTGTTATGTAGAAAAATGACTTTCACATTCCTCATATACACTACTATAAATACCCTTATACCCACGAAATGTAGAAAGCTTCCAAAGAGAATTTTGAGAGAGAAACCCTAAAGAAAAACAAGATTGACTCATCCACAATCTTTGATATTTGATTCTCTAAATTCCTCTACTTTCACCCTCTCCGTTGACATATCCTTGAGAGGTACATTTGCCAAATCCTTATCTCACCATACCCATATCAATGAGGAGGTATTTTGGTGCTTGGGAAGCAATTCGGAGATGACCAATTTACTTGGTTGATGCAATGGGCTTATTGCGGGATCCGGGAAGCTAAAGAAGACACGGTTAGGCTTAACCCTGTTGGAGCAAGAAACTTGGAGGGCTTAGGTGTATTGGGTAAATTAGGTTTGAAGGGTCTTCTACTATTCATGCATCCCAACTTTATTCTTTAGTGAATCATTTGACTGCTTGAAGGGTGGCGGAGAGGTTTTTCGCCAAGTTCTTCGATTTCCTCTTCAATAATACGTGCCGGTGTTATCTTTGTGTTTGCATCTCTCTTCCCTTACTCTTTACCTTTTAATTGCTGCTGTGTTTGTGATTAATTATGGTTTAGAGTGTTTTACCAATTTGGATATAGCTTATATTCATCATTCCGCACACATATTGTTTGTGTATAAGCTTGTGTTGGTATTGTTGAAATTGGGGGTCTAAACATTCATTAGTGTTTTACACACTAATTGAACATTCAATATGAAAATTAAATCAAGAAACAAGTGAAGAAAAGCTGAAATAGTGAACCTCAACATTAGTCTTGACACTAGCATCTATCGAGATTAAATGATGGACCTCGACACTAGCTCGACACCTCTTGATCTATCGAGCTATGCAAATCAAAAATTCTCATATCAGAATTTTGGCCCATGATGACTTGGATTACTAGGGTTTCGTTTACTAAACTCCTAGAGGGTATAAAAGCTTTATTTTAAAAGTCATCAAAGACATAAAGACTCATCTAGAGAATTCATATACTTTTGGAGAAGTTACTGCATTCTTGTGCGCCTTAGGGTTTTGTAACCAAGTCTTTCCAAATCTACAACTTGCATTGAAGTGAAGAACTTTGCATCTAACAACAAACATCAGTTGCTGGGAAGTTAGCCACATACTGAGATCCGTGCAAAAAAGGAAGAAGACTTTACAAGATCAAGTCTAATTGGAGATTGGAGTGAAAGTTCAACTGTAGGTTAGTATTTTGGGATAGTCCAAGATAGTGATAAGATTCCTTGTATTTGTAACCGCTTGATTCTTGGGAGTGGTGACTTGAAAATCACTCGGTGGGGTTTTTTCCTTGTAAGAGGTTTTCCCCATTAGTCAACAAATCACCGAGACAATTTAATTTCCACTGCACTTTAGTTTATTTTGTAATTTGTGTGTGCCTCCACGATTTGCATGTAATTAATCAACTTGGGAAATTAAAGTAATTAACCAGGGTCAATCTATAATTCAACAAGTGGTATCAGAGCATGCACACTCAAATTAGGTTTTTAATATTTGCTGTGTAATCCATTGACTCCTATTGTCATGGAAACTATTGATTGTTTTGATTTGCATGATTTTGTGTTGAATGATGATGATGATATTCAAGATGCCTATTGTAAGCTTTATAAATTTCATTTCAGGTCTGTTAAAAGCTTTACCAAACTAAAGGCTAAATTTGAGAAGGTCAAACTTGAAAAAGATGAATTGATTGCAAAATTTGATGAATCCAATAAATTAAATGTGAATTTAAAAAATAAATTTTCATCTCATGTGGACAAAATTAAAAGTTTGGAAGAGCAACTAGGTGAATTTAAAACTAAAGTTGAAAAATAAACTAGTGCCAAACTTGTTGTTGAGCCTATCTCAAAAGAAAAAGATTTTTTATATTCCTCCATTTAAAAGGAATATTGAAGAGTTGAAACTAATATTGCTAGGATAGATAGAGGTAAAAAATCTAATATAGACACTAAAGTTTCTAAATCTATGTCTAAAACTCCTCCTAGGTTAAAAGAAAATTTTGAATTTGTTCCCACTTGTCATCATTGTCATATTATTGGTCATATTAGGCCAAATTATCCTAAGTTAATGTCTCTGTCAAACCCTAAGGTTAGACCTCCTTCTAGAAAATCTAATAGTTCTAAAACTACTCATGTTTGTCATCATTGTAGTGCTTCCGGTCACACTCATCCTAACTTTTTCAAGTTGTTTTCTCATAAGTGAGTGTTTAATAGGTCTCATCCTTTATCTAAAAGCTCTGTGCCTATTCTTGGTGAGTTATTAAAAGTTTTGAGATTTTTAACTCAATTTCAGGAGAATTCTAATTCCTATATGTCCTTTAGTAGACATACTAGGACACTTGGCTTTTCATCTTCACAGCCAAAGACTTGTGCTGTGTGGGTGATAAAGGATTTTAAGACTTAATTGTCTTTCTATTTGTTATCTACTTTAATTCTTCCCTTCTAAAGTAGGACTTTCATGCTTGATTTCTTATCTGTTTTTGGATTCATGCTTTCATGCATTGCATTGTTTTGCATTATTTGTTTTTGCATGTGCATTTTTTTATTGCTTTCAAGAAAAGAAAAAAAAATCGATTTTTTTTTTAATACAATTTGTTTAGTAGAAGATTCCTCTACTAATATCCCACTAACCACAACTTCTCCAAAACCTAAGCTGTTAATCACGTTTTTTTGTTTTTTTAAACCCACTTATTGTCTTCCATCAAATTTTTACTACTTATCCTTTTTTTTAGGAGATACTATCGATATTTTGACACAATTTCTATAAAAAAATATATCTCACACATCTTTGACACATCTTTTTCCTAAAAATTAGCACACACTATCTTTATTTAAAAATATCACACACATCTCTTTTTCAATTTTTCTGCACATACTTTCATATTATCTGTCCATTCATTCCCTGTCCCTGCCTCTATGATTGAATTGGTCTACACTGTGGAACCAAATCAAAGATCATGGTTTATTAAATTATTAATAGTTTAGTACCAATTGACAAATGGTAAGAAAAAATAGTTTATTTTGGTGGTAGTTTAGTACCACAAAAGGGATCAAATTCTGTCTTTGGTTTTTTTTTTTTTTTTTTTTTTTTTTTCTTTGTGCTATTTATTTCACTAGGTTTACAATAGTGGTTTTCGTATTTACTTTACTTTGTTAACAATTATAGGTTTCTTTTTCTTCCTCTTTTTTTAATTAATATTTATGAACATATTGTGAGTGAGATTGCATTGTTGGAGTGCAATACACTATATAGGAAGTAAAGATGAGACTACGAGGGTGAAAGTGTACATTTTTCTAAAGTCAAACATAGAAGAGGAATCACCATCACTAATCTGATTGTGTTTATATTTAGGTATATGTTGATTTGAATTTTTTTTTTTTTTTTTTAATGAATGTATTGAAAACTATGACACTAAACCCAGAAAGAATGAGCCTCATTGCTTGCGTAAAGAACTTGTGATGAGGCTAGTAGTTATATACTTATATTACAATAAAAAAAATTCAAAACATTTTGGGGCCATGGCCCTCGGTATAGGTGGCTCCAGCTCAGCCTACATTGAAAAATCAGGTTATTATGATTCTGACCTCCATTAATGCTTTTCTATTTTGGGTTAAGCGTAAGCAACGTACATTCGACCTTGGAATTAAACCAATAAACCCAATAAACAACTTATCTAGTTTTTTACTAAATTTTTTTTTTACTGAAAATGTACTAAAGTATAGTCGTACCTTGAAAAATTTTGAAAAAGTGAGAAATGCAAGAAAAAGTGAAATTTTAAAAATTGTACATAAAAACTAAAAGCTGAACTTATAAGTTGATGTTAAACAGACACGTGTTATGATTATTCTATGATAATAAATCTTAATGTCTATTTCTCATTAAGATTTTCATTTTTGTTCCGAGTTTGTGCCAATAGAAAAAATTGTCTACAAGAAAAAATACTCTTGACCGTGCAAACGAAGAGGCAAGAAGCTCATGTATGAATATTGAATAGTCACCTAATATAACTGTACACAACACACAATACTCTATATCGAACTAAATCAGTTGAATCATATATAAATTGCAGTTCCGTGAAGTTCAAATATAGACAATCTAGCTGACCCAACTTAAACTAAAATAGCACATATATTTATGAGCTCAGTCAAACTTTGCATTCCTTTAAATCGATGGCTGCTTGTGTTAATTTAGTTTTCCAAGCAAAATGTGTGTATTTAGTCTGTCTATCAGTCTATGCGTCTGTGCTTGAGTAAGTTTAGTTTTTTCAAAGCAACGCATTCCCAACTTTGGTGTTAATTAGCCTGTAGATAAATTATTGAAATTGAATCGATATAATAAGGGTCTAGTTAATGAAAAAATATTTTGTATCAAATGATATACCGCGTTATCCATATCAAAATCTAATAAATAAGAAATATTTATGCAAAAATAATTACTCACTAACACATGTTTTTTAATTGTTAGTAGGTTATTTATTTTTTGTTGATATGTCTTACATTTATTGAATTTTGATACCGCTGACATGATACCATTTGATACCAAATATTTTCTCCTAGTTAACTGGTGCCCTTAAACTATTTGTTAATTGATCATTTTAAGAAAGTTTTGATACTATTTTAATGGGAAATATAAAAATTGTCAAAAAATCAATTTTTTTTCTTTAAAAATGTTTCTTAAATTAATACCCCAAGGATATTCATTAACTTTTCTCATATAACAATAGAAGAATTGCAAATCATTTGTATGAGAGAGAGAGAGAGAGAGAGAGAGAGAATATGATCGTTAAAACCCAAATTGAGAAGTATTAATACAGTCTATTCACCAAAATCAAACCCATCAAGCATTAATTTGATGTAATAGCT